>CAEFZX010018737.1:0-15849 GCA_903066825.1 Alfaro cultratus | reverse complement strand
ATATAAATATATATATATATATATATATAAATATATATATAAACAAAAACACACCCAGTAGTCGTGTCCTATAAAACAAAATAATGCTGCCAACCAGTGCTGCTTGTTGGACATAAACCGATATGTGTTTGAACCAAATCTCTAATCTTTTGCATCGCGATGCAGCAGAACACGTTTCTCCCGTGTTATGCCTCAGTTCGCCAAGACAACGGCCACAATAAGGCTGCGAAGCATTTCTGCCTCTGCAGAGAGCGTGTCGCTGATGTTGACATGCGCCCCTGCACTGTGTGCGCCTCGGTATTTTTGTGTGTGTGTGTGTGTGTGTGTGTTTTTTTGAGAGCGATTTTCATGCGGTCTGATCTGTTTGGCCTCTTTGTTTACGGAGCCGGGCCCTTCCTGCCCTCTGATGTGCGCGCTCGGGGCCATGAATGGCGCTTTGTCCGGGGCCACACACCCACCCCGTCCTCATGATTTGAATGTCCAGAATCAGGAGAAACTGATATAATTTCAGCTTCCAGTGGGAAACCGACTCCCTTCATGTGACTTCATCCAGACTGAAGAGTCTGCTTCTTCTTTTTTTTTTTTTTTTAACTTTAACTTGTGTATTAAAAGTGTAAAGGTTTTAACCAGGGCCAGCCCAAGGCATAAGCAAACCAAGCTGCTGCTTAGTATACGCTTTGGGTACGTAAATGTTAACATTTTTGCATTTTTTTTGTTTGCCAAAATAACTTGAAGCTATTTCTAATTTATATTATGTTAGTTCTAATCATAGAACAATATGTTGATAGTGTCATAATTACAGTAGCGTGCCATGAGGTTTCACTCAGGGCCTGCAGTAGGAGTCAACTACCTGAACAACACACACGTTGTGCAGGACAATGCAAAGACTACGCACCACACCAAGCGACAGGCATCCAATAATATGCAAACAAATAAAAATGCGCCAAGTAAAGCAACAACGCAGCCCAATAATGCATGTATCAAGCAATATATCAATGTATATTTGAACAAAATAAACAGGCAACTTGCACATAATTGAACACCAGGAATTTAGCAAAACGTTTCTGTGGTCCCCAGTTAGGCTCAACATCAATCCAAACTGCTCAAATAGCACATGTGAAAAAAATATTCAGTGATTGTTAGCATAGCTATGCTAAAAAACGCAATTTATTGTCACTATTAAATAATTTCTGCTGCTTGTGTCTGTGTTGGCCACACATTTGAAATCTACCCCACTCTACTCCTTTTTCTAACACACTTTTTCCTTCCACTCAACTTTCTCTCAGCACTCTGAATAACTAGTATTTTTTGTTTTTTGTTTTGTTTTGATAGCAGTGGCCTTTTTGTGGAATGTGATAAGTCAATATAATATGAGTTTCACTTTTTGAGCTGAATTATTCAAATAAATTAAGATTTTTACCGATATTTTAATTTGTTAGCTGTAACTGTATGTTAGATTTAAACATCCTGTGAGTCTGAAAATTTTCTGGCAGGGAGACAAATTTCAACATTTTTCAAAGAAAAAAAAAGTAAACTATTTGACTTTTCTTCACAGTCCTCCCAAGGTCTGTGGCATTTTTGGACAAGACTTTTTCCTTCCACTCAACTTTCCAAAAGTATTCTCAAACACGACACTCTGTGAGCAGCCTGCTTCTCTTGTCACCGCTTTTGTTTTATATTTCCTTGACTTTAAATTTTCTAAGGACATGTGCACAATTCCATCCATCCATCCATCCATCCATCCATCCATCTTTTTTTTTTTTTTTACAATTAAATGGCTGAAATACAGTTTTCAATGATTTTCCAGTTCATTGGCTGAAGGTCTCAACTGGATGTGGAGAGAAACCCAGGTCAGAACCTTGGACCGGTTCTGGCATCGACATCATCACCAGAGGAATGAATCCTCAGCCTCCAGCTCTCCTGCTTCCAGATTTTTTTTTTTATTTTTTATTTTTTGCGTGTGGATGATTCGGGGTGGGCGTGGTTTGTGGCGAGGTTGGGGGGGGGGGGGGTGAGCTACGTCACTGATGGTTATATAGGCTGCAGCTGTGGCGACGGGCTCGCGCTGCTGAGACAAGCAGAGCACTGAGGACCGGCAGGCGCGCGCTCACACTCACGCTCTCCCCCAAACAAAGAAGCAGCACGCGAGGCGCCAGAGCATCCCACCCTTTCGGCCCACTTGCAGAAGCCTTTTCCCCCCCGAAATCCCCCACCCTGCTCATCCCTCCAAGACAAGAACCGGTCCGAACCGAAGGCCCCCCTCCACACACACACACACCCCCACCCGGCCCCGACCATGACGACCAACGGCTCCGCTAACGGAACCAGCGACATGCTGCAGATCCAGTTCGGCCTCATCAACTGCGGGAACAAATACCTCACCGCGGAGACGTTCGGCTTCAAAATCAACGCGTCGGCCACCAGCATGAAGAAGAAGCAGATCTGGACCCTGGAGCAGAGCGGGGACGACTCCAACGCCAACGTGTTCTTCCTCAAGTCGCATCTGGGCCGGTACATCGCCGCGGACAAGGACGGCAACGTCACCGGGGACAGTGAGGCCGCCGGTCCGGAGTGCCGCTTCGTCATCACCGCGCACGACGACGGCCGCTGGTCCCTGCAGTCCGAGCAGTTCGGCCGGTACCTGGGCGGCACCGAGGACCGGATCATCTGCTTCGCGCAGACCGTGTCCGTGGCGGAGAAATGGAGCGTGCACATCGCCATGCACCCGCAGGTGAACATCTTCAGCGTGACGCGCAAGCGCTACGCGCACCTGAGCGACAAGGTGGACGAGATCGCCATCGACCGGGACGTGCCGTGGGGGGTGGACTCCATGATCACGCTGGTGTTCCGCGAGCAGCGGTACCACCTGCAGACCTCCGACAACCGCTTCCTGAGGAACGACGGAGCGCTGGTGGCCACCACGGACAAGACCACGGGCTACACGCTGGAGTTCCGCTCCGGGAAGGTGGCCTTCAGGGACTGCAGCGGCAAGTACCTGGCGCCCTCCGGGCCGTCCGGCACCATGAAGTCCGGCAAGAGCGCGCGGGTGGGCAAGGACGAGCTGTTTGTGCTGGAGCAGAGCCACCCGCAGGTCGTGCTCACCGCCGGGAACGAGAGGAACGTCTCCACCAGGCAAGGTGGGTGTGGTGGCCCGTGTAGGCCCGGACCAGGTCTCCCGGGTCGGTGTGTGAGTGAGGGCGTTAGTGTGTTGGCAGAGGAAGTGTTAATGTGATGGAATGTGAGCCTGCATCCCCATCCCAACCTCCCCCACTCCCATCCTTTGCTGCACATCCTAAATGATCCTTACAGGACACGGTCCAGTCACACACACACACACACACACACACACACACACACACACACACACACACACACACACAACAGTGGCCCGTGTGTGTTTACACCCCAAACAATGGCCTGTTTGGAGAACCCGACCTCTCATTTGACTATTGGTGAGGCAACAAGCACAACAGATGCCAATTGTATTATTTATTTGTTGAAACCCTTAAAATGTGTTTGAAATGATCTGATCTGGTTTCACTCTGAAGATGACGGTGCAGGAACAATGGTGGACAAACAAACTGGGATCATGTTGTTGTTGCCAGTTGTGGTTCTGATTTTCTTTTGTTCCCATAAGGACGATAGAACATTACAGATAAAATGTGCTGCAGCTACCTTTGATAAAATTCAGTCGTTAATCCAAAGGTAAACGTAGGCGATCTGCAACTTTCTCGCGCTTTAAGCTGCTGGGTGATGGAATGGTGGGAGTTCCTGGTTTTCAGCATTTGGGCAGCCAATCGTCAAAAGTTTGGTGCATCTCTAGAAAAAAACAAAAAACTTGGCATGCTACTTTTATCCATAGGTTAATGAGCTGATCCAAGACCAGATCAGCTCTGGTCACATTCCACATGTTGTAGGTTGTGTTTTGAGAACCAACAATGACTGGGAATTCTTAGTCTTTATGCATTTGACTGACCAGTGAGAGGAAAACTGGCTCATTTTGGTCATTTGATGGGTTATCTGGTAATCAACGCCAGAACCTGTGCTTTGTATCAACATTGTCAAAGTGGATAGCGGTGCAAGTTCAACAAAATGGTATGTTTAGCAAGAACAAGGGTGAACACTAATGTAATCTGGTTGTTTCCTCTGATTTGACGCCTGACTCAAACTTATTAAACACCAATGTTTAAAGTACACGGAGTTGGTGGATGTACTGGACTGAAAATGCTGGGGATCCTCAGATTTGGGGCTTCAGATTACAATATTTGATCTGCTACTCACAGAAAACAATGGACTTGAAAGTACTTGTAGCACTCAAGGTTAACGATGGATATCATTAATATCCTCAAATTAGACAACAATTGCCTCAACAGCCCAAAATGGGCTGATGTTTATGGATCTGTTCTAGTGCAAGTAAACCGTTAACACCTAGAATGTTACGGTCCAAGGAAAATACGGGGAAAAAACCAGAAAAACATGTTTGTTTTTTCAGGGATTAGACCTGCTCAGGTCTAACTTGATGCATCTGGCAGCGCCCACACTCCAGATAACTCTGTCGGCTCTCCAGACCTTTAAATACTTTGGTTCTGCCTTGCTTTCAGATCAGATGCGGTTTTGTGTCTGGGCTGTTTCAGCTGTTTAACTTGGCAGAGATGCAAAATTGTTCCTCCCCACTTTCTTGCTTCCTCTTTCCTTGCTTTTCCCCGCCGCCCCCCATTTTGACATGCCTACCTCCTCTTTGAACATCTTTTCCATTGTGGCCTCCTCTCCTCCCCCAACTCCTCCCTGCTCCTTCACACCGGATGGTTGTCTCCATTTGGCATTGTCCCAATCCCACATGGGGAGTTGTTGTCGTTTAGAAGCTCTGAGGTTGAATAACCATGACTATTGAGGTGCTTAAATGCATCTAAATCAGTAAAATATAAGATTAGGGCCATGAAATGTTTCATAAAGAATCAGTGGAATAGAAAGGATACAGAGGAATTGCCTGAAAGCAGTTGCTTGTGACTGAATTGCACTGAGTGACAGGAATGTGTGACTGATCTCCAGATCTCAATATGGCGTTTGGTCGGAGGAGCTCACTGGGAATGCCATGTGGTTTTAGTGGCTTTGCCCATTTTCTTTTTTTCCTGAAACAGTGATCTGATGCATCACTTTTAATTTCCTGTTGCCAAGTCTCAATCACCCTAGGGAGTGGCTGTCTTTCTTTCTTCTTTGTTTACTTCTCTGGTATATTTATCAGCTTTTGTTTCCACCGGCAGCTACAGATCTGTCTGACATGGTTTGCTTTCTCCAGCACAAAATGGAGGCTGGCTGTCGGAAGAAAGGGTTGTACTAAAAGGTTCCCTCTCTTAGATCTTCAGGGCTCTGTGGGTATACGCAGACTCTGTGTCGCAACAAATCTGACTCCGATTGCAGCATGTCGCCAAGACCCCATAATCTAAACCTCTCATCCTCTGAAACAGCGTCTCTCTTGGCTACAGAGAGCATTGGTTTCACTTCAAACACCCCATAGTTCCCTGTTCCACTTAACCTAGAAGTGACATTATAGTGCAAAACTGTTGTACTCCCACATTTATAATGGTATAAATCAATTTGATGGATTGAAATTAGCTGTGTAAGCTCATTGGTTAAGGTGGATTGTTAAAAACAAAGATGGATGCCTTCAGGCGGAACGCATTTCTTAAAGATGTTAGTTTTTGTTTTTTTTTTAAACAAAAATCTTGTTTGGTACAAGGATTGGAATCACTGCTGCCAATACTTTGCATAAAGACGGTACTTTTTCTTTTTCCATAACATTTTACAGGGTTGGAGAAACCTTTTAACAAATACTCTTTGATTAGTCTCTCTAGATTATCGAAGTGTCTAAATCATTATTTTTGATATATTTTGGCTCATTATCTTGAGAAAACACCTTTTATTTTTCAAACATCCCAGGTCTTCTATCGTACTAAACAATGGGAATGAGTTTCTTTTCCAGACATTCCTTTTAATGCCAAACATACCTAAAGCATTAACATAGCAAAGTTTAACCTTAGTTGTGTCTGACCAAAGCAGAAAGCCAAGGTTCTAGTAGAGCTTATCAAGCTCCATGTCTTTACATTTGTAACGTTGGGACAGAGAAGGGTTGGCATTTGGTAATCATGAAGACTCTGTGCCAGGATGAGGCCACTGTTCAAACACGCCACCTTCAGTGTTTTAATGCTTTATATAGGCATGAAGCTTATATAAGCTTCATGCATATGAAGCTTATATATGTTTTTAGTCTATTTAGAAAAATGTCTTTGACTTAAAAATGTGAATTTTTACTGAGACACTTCATAGGCAAGTGCAACAATTGAAAAATAAACACATTTATAATCCCATACTTTTATATAGAGGCTGGTTGCAATAGTGACCTTAAACAAAAGGAAAATATGGCCATTAGTGTGTAGTTTGAAGCATACTGAAGGTATATTCTCAAAACTCTGACTCTCCAACACCTCCTCCTCCACAGCAGCCAATGTAATTGCTGGCTTATTGATGTTTCTGCATATTAGGCGGTTTTCTTTCAGCAACGTTTTAGACAGCTACTGGCTACTTTTCATTTTTTGACTGAAACACTGAAGTGTTGAGTTTGTGAACTCATCTGAAGATTCCACATGTATTTGTGAAAGCAAACTTCATTCACACCTTGTCTTTGGCTAACAAAAGCTAGCGCTACACGCAGCTAGCAGCTACACGCAGCTAGCAGCTACACGCAGCTAGCAGCTACACGCAGCTAGCAGCTACACGCAGCTAGCAGCTACACGCAGCTAGCAGCTACACGCAGCTAGCAGCTACACGCAGCTAGCAGCTACACGCAGCTAGCAGCTAGCGCTGTCATTTCTGACTCTTCTAATTCAAATTTGACATTCCAGGAGACATTTCAGATGTAATTTTTATTTACTTTATTTTTGGTTTATTAAATATAAAATATATACTCGTTGGCTAGGCTAATGTTAGCATGCGGCTTTATTTGCATGGGATGAAAGGATGAATGTAGTCGAAAATGATGTGCTTCCTGTTTTTATTTCTGCATGTCCAGTTTTAAAAGATTTTGTTGTCTTATGGAGTAAAAACTTATTGTCTTAAAAAATGTCAGTTTTCTATTGGTCGCCTGAGGCTTTCTTTCTTGCAGGTAGTTAACAGTCAACCTGTGTACATTTTTGCTTATTGCAAAAGGGGACCTGAGTCCTTACAGAAACTCTGTACTTTTCCCTCTGACAACTGGACTGCTGGGATGAGGATTAAATGCCGAGTGGAATTAAACTGGCTCCAGATGTTCAGCAAACAAGCCGCAGCTCAGAGTCGAACTCTGCAGCGGCTGTTTGCCTGGCAGACCTGAGCCAAGATGGCGGTCGGACTCCGCAGGCTTTCATTAGCGGTGGGAGGTTTTAGACATGAGGCCAGCTCAAGTGGGTCAATCCAAAATCTGTTTCTGTCCAGTCAAGAGTACAGATTTTACTTTCACTAAGCTTTAGACAAGTAGAGACGGAAAATCTTCCCAAAATATCCTTCCATTAGTTGGTTTACCTTCCCCCTCCCGAAAATTATTACTTTAAGTTGGATTAAAGTGTTTATCCCATAATTTACAGTAACTTGTTCACAGAATTGTCTTGTGCAACTGAATTGTGAAATAGTCCATTTTAATTGAGACCATTTCCCCCTCCTTTTGGCCTTATTACAAAAAGTGATGACCTAGTTTTGCCCCATGTTTAATCAAAACAGCATAATAGTTCAGCTTTGAAGAAACCTAATAGATACTTGACGATGGACTTATAAAATATTAAAATTACTACTGAAATGGAGCAACGTTGCTTGTACTACTTTTCAGCCTTCCTGTTTTCTGAAGTCTTGATCTCTCTCGCTTTCTGGCAGCCCATAGGAGATTTGCCTTTGCATGTCTTAGAAAATGATTCTTTTTAAAATGGCTTTTTACATCTGTGGTTCATTTGATTTTGAACTTTTTATTGCCAACCGGTGAGTATCTCAGGGTTGATCAAGCTAATGCTAGCTAGTTTTAGTCACCCCCAAACATGGCTACATTTAGACAATATGACAATTCTGCTACACACTCAATCCTATTATCACCGTTTTTCAGCCTGAGGCTATAAATGTAGCCATAAAGTTCATGTTCATTTCCCAGATGCATTGACTAAAGAGTCACAATGTGTCACTTACAGAAACTTATCATTTTCTTTTTCTTTTTTTTTAAAATTAGACAAATGTTATGCAGGCGTTACAGCAGTCCCATTGTTTATCGACCAATTTGAGCTCATGGCTTTCAAAGCCACCAATAAACAGACTCTATGCTGTTGCCTGTTTCCGGTTCATAACATCCACTTTTCTCATCAGTGGTCACAAATTCCCAGAGAGACAGTTTAACGACCCTCATGTGGTCCAGGCCACAATTATCAGTCAGTTATCCTGGAGCTCAGAGGCTCTCAAAGTGGCTCCGTTCTGCTCCTTATTCTTGCTACCAGAGGCCTGAATGGATGAAAGCCCATCACATCCGGCCGGCTTCTGGTGCGACCACCGACTGTTCTTTTGTAAATATGGGTTATATTTATTTTGATTATGCATTTGGTGTGAATGGGTTACAGTAAAATGCCCTGGGGCATTTGGTCTTGTGGCACCAAGTTTTTGTTTTCCAGTCTCCTCATGTGACAAACCACCAGTTGAACTGTAAAACTGATTTGAAATGGTTTGTAATGAAGAAAAGAGGCCATGGTTCTACTAAATGCAATAAAGCCAAAAAATACTGAAAACATCAAGCAGCTTAAAGATGATCTTGAATGAGAAAATGTAGCTTCTCTGTAACTGTAAACCACCATATTTATGATAACGGGTGAGATTTTACGACAAGTTGACATCAGATTCTCTTGATATAACTTTGGCGCAAGTAAAACCATAAATTTAAAACAAATGTTTACAAGTTAACCAGTAGCTTTTCTTTTTTTTTTTTGTTGACAAAAGAGCAGTATTTTTTTTGTTTTTTTACCGTAATTGCTGCAGTGATACTTTTATAGATGTTACTTTCACATTTTACATAAAAGGTAAACTGTTACATTGCTTAATGGTAACACATCTTTAAGTATTTGTTACATTTCTGACACCCAGTAATCACAGGGATTTGTGACTAAAATCACCCATTAATAGCTGAAATTCACAAATATTTGAGACTCCTCCTCCTAAAAGGAAACAAAAAAAAAGACTAAAGCTAGCTAATTTTGTAGTTCAAAAACCAAACATACCTTGTTATGCATTAATAAACTCAGCAGAAACAGTTTTTACTTCACCACAGAAGCTTCATCCACTGTCGTCCTGATTTACGGTCTTTCTGCAGCCAATCAGTGCCAAGGAATGAAAAGGGTGGAATGAAAAGAGCTAATGCTATTAGCTAGCATTAGCTATTAGCTAATGCTAGCTAATAGCATGCTACGTAGAAATTAGCCTAGCTATTTTTGCTTCCTAATATGATTCTACAAAATAAGCAAATAGTTTGGAGTTGGCATCCACATTCACTGTAATAAATTTTTTTTACATATAAAAAAATTTATTAAACAGCAGGAGAACTTGGCCATGGATTTTAATGGGATTTTTATTCAAGGCATCTTTTAGCTTTTCCGCTCCATTTTATGGAGAAATAAACAAGCTAATAGGAGCTAGCTAGCTACTACGATAGCTAGCATATCAACTGCTTTAAGGAGATATTAAGTTTGCCAACTGAGGCTTTAAAGTGGTATAGTTAAAAAAAAAAACTACAGCCAAAATAAAAAGCCAAAGCATCAAATAACCCTGATATATTTTTCAAACATAAAATACCTAAATGCTTTCCTTTGGCTACACTACTGGCTTTTTTTCTGGTAATCGCTAAGACTTTAGGAGCTCTTTAAATAAACAGCTCCATGCTGAGTTTGTGCAGGTTAAAGGCCGCAGACCGAGGCTGTTGCGTCTGGCCCCGAGTCAACCCTGACACCCTTCCTGCATCCTTCGCCTCCCGCTGACAGGAAATGAGACATGAGTCGCACATATTCGACCTTGTCTGCCGCTGCGATAATCTCCGCCGGCAGGGTGAAGGGCGATGATTTGTGTCCGCCGGCTGAGGCCAGCTCTCGTCACGAACGAAGAGAAACTGATATACTTATGCGCTCCCTGTAAAGCCGAGCGTTTTAAGCGAGCGGATATGCGATAATGTGTTTATAGAGACTCCGTATGTTTTTAGTGTTAGATTCTCCGGGTCCGTTTCGGAGCATGCCAAGCCATCTTGGCTTCATCGACCACAGAGGACCCTCTCCTCCTCCTCCTCCTCCTCTTCCTCCTCCCTGGCTGCTGCTTTATTATAGGTTGGGCTTGTGCTGGGCTCCAGTGTGTCAGCCTGCAGAGGGTGTGTCTCCAATCCAAACTTGAACACACACATCAATTCCTGCAAACGCCCTCGTGCGAGACGCAGTCACATCCCGGCCGCCATTGTTGTGCGACCTTTCTGAGAGGTCTTGTTGGCTGCCTGGCTCCTCGCTCTGTCTGTCCTGATCAGAATAAAGGCTGCTGATCCGGCTGAATGTTTGTGCTCCAGCTGGTCGCCTCCTTGAACAATAGAAGAGACACACACACACACAGGCGCACAATGGCCCTTGATGCAATCGCGTGCGTTCGCAGCAGGCCTCTCGTGAAAGCGAGGACGAGGCCAAGATGGAGGGGTTGTTTATGCCTGTGCGCTCGTGGTTGGGGATCTTTCTAACCCCGCGGTCGCCACTTTTGGTCAAGAAGGACTTTAAGTGTGTGGCTGATCCTCCCCTCACCCTCGTTTATCCCTGCGAGCTTCACAAACTGATCAGCAGAGCTAAATCTGTTCCGTAGCTTCAGGCTTCTGCTCTGTTTTGTCTCCATCAGGCTCATCTGTCCTCTAAAAAAATATCTGTTCTGTCCTCCACGCTTGGAAACGGTTTCAGTTCAAACACTGAACTGTAACATCCTCCTCTGTGTGTTTCCACTGAAATGAGCTTTTACTGAAAATATCCAGGCAAAATAGGACATGAGACCTTCAAGGACATTATTCAAATCATATGTTTGTTCAGTATTAAAGTATCACCACGGTATGCAAATGCCCTAGTTTGGCATTTCATGTTCGAGTTCCCTCAAGGCCAATGACAAGTTATCAGAACACCAAGCTTTTGCACGTCTCTAGCAAAACTCTTTCAATCTTTCAGCCTGGCCTCTTAATAGTCCAGGCTTCTGGACGTTATAAAAACATTTTAAAAAGCTTCTCAGACAGTAGCCATAAAGTAGTGACCGTGAGTTTATACTTGAGCAACAAGAAAAAAAAGTTTTCTCAGGTTTCAGGCTTCTGGTGCAAATTTCTATTTTCCTTTTCTTGCATAGCTGCAAATTTTTGACTGTGCAAAACCATTACAGTCTTGCAGCAAGAGAAGAACTCAGTTACTCGAAGGTTTTCTGCGTGTTCCTGCATTAGTTGCATTTGAATTTGTTTTTGGGTTTTCTCAGAGAAAACCAATATATGTATATGTGTGTGTGTGTGTATCCGACAGATGTGTCGTCTCTATAGTAACGAACGGCCTCCCATGCCGGGAGCCGTTTCTGCTCGAGTTCGCTGACCGATCGGCCAACGCGGCGAGGCTTTCACCATCCTCTGGCAGATAAACTCAGATTTCGTTTTCTCATGCGCTACTCTTCCTCCTCCTCCTCCTCCTCCTCGCGCCATGTGGTTTCCATTACGATCCGCTCCATTCTCTTCCCCAGTCATCTGTGTTTGCGTTTTGTGTGCACGAGTGCGTCCCAGCGCGTTTCTGCAGAAACTCAATCCAACGTTTTGTAAGCTTGTGAGGTTTCAGGTTTGGATTAAAAGGGGGGAAAAAAGCAGAGGAATGCGTGGAATAACACCTTCTCCGCTTTAATACTTTCACCGACATGAGCAGAGTCGACGTGAAGAGGCAGAAAACCAAGATGGAGGGGTGATGCTGGGGGGGGGGGGAGTGCGTCATGTGTGAAAAGAGATGGACGGTGAAACCATGACTCCATTCGTCTTTTCTCAAACAGGTCTTTCTTTTCTCGGCACACATTTACACAGCGCCCAGTCACGGCCCATGAGCCCTCTGGCTATACGTCCAGCCACGCCGTGACCTCAGCCTGCACAATGGGCCGCATTGTCCGCCATGAAGTATCTGTGTGTGTTCATCCAGCGGCTCGTTCATATTTGTCCACCACTTTGCTGCTCTTAAAAGCCGGAGCGAGGATGGCGTGATGTTTAATGGCGTCTCTTGTTCTGGGCAGACAGTGGGACTGATGGGCCGAATGTCTAAAGTGGTCAAAGCTAGTCGTCGGCTAAGCTAAAGCGTTTGGCCCAGCGGGGAGGATTTGTCCTCTGGACTCTGAGATATTTCTGGAAGAATTTCCCACTTGTAGGTTTCAGTTCATAGCAGCGACTTCAGATGATGAGGCAAAGTTAAATGGATTTTTCTGGAAACGACAAACTCAAATATTCTGTTTGAGTGTTTGTGATAAAAGCGACACTGGAGAACTCTGTCTACTAGACAGTTTATCATTTATCATGATAAAAGTATTCAGAATTTGATTTAATGTTGAGGTAAATTCCAATTAATGTTGAATAAAAAAACTCAAAACTGACAGTATGATCAGAAGTTATTTCACTATTTTCTCCCATTTGTTCCTCCAAAGCGTCAATAAATATCTGTAAAATTGAAAATATCATTAAACAGTCACAAAGTGCAGCTCAGTGACCTGTGAATGTTTTTCAAGAGTTTGTTTGTGGCACTTTGAAGTTATCCAAAAACAGAAGGGCTTTTTTTTTTGTTTTAATGTTTTTTTTTATTATTATTTTTTGTATTATTAAACATTAACCGATTCAGATTGGCGGCTGTAACGAGATTTTGTGGCGCAAGATTTGACTACATTAAATCATTTTGGTTAAATAAAGGGAGATCTGTCCAGTTGAACATGTTGACGTGTTTCAGCCAAACGTTCTTTAACACGACGTCCAGAATCAAGTTGGACTCTTATTTTGAAGTAAGAAACAAAGTAGTTCTTGACTTAAGACTCTTTAACATTAAAGAGCATCACAAGGACTTGAATGAGACATGAATAGTTAGGAGAAATTATAACATAAATGCCCTGAAGCTTTCTGTTGCCACTAAACGGTGCAACGTTTGGCTGGTTGGAAAATCTGGACTTCGTTTAAACCTCTGCAGTTTCAAATCTAAGTGACGGATCAAATGCAGGCGCTTTGCTCCACATCAAATGGGGAATTGGAACCAGCTTGTGTAGACCAGCTTAACTTGGATTGAGTTGTTCTGTTTGGACGAACTGATTGGGGAAAATAAAGAAAGGGGTTATTTTATGTGATACGCTAAATTACAATTCAGCAATACTACAAAAACTACATGTTAAATGTTGCAAAAAGTGCATCTAGCTGTATCTGTAATAGATTTGGTTACCATTTGTTTTAATTTAGAATAAAAGTAAACTAAAACTTCCTTTTCTTTCCATGGTCATCAAATCTCCAACCAGAAGTGACATTTTCTGTAAAACCTTGTTGTTGAGAAGGAAATGATGCATTTGATTTCTTTCCAGTTGCCTCGTCGCAGTTTACTGATGTTTTGTGACGCCTTGTAGTTCCTGATTTTCACCAGGAAGTAACTTTTTAAAATGGATTTCATCAGTTTCTAGATTAGTTGAGAGCACGATGATAATACTTTGGGTTTTTCTTCTAATTCAGTTCATTTTAATTACTTTTTAGAGCGTGTTAGTTTCTGTTAGCTATGAGTTTAAATATTGTTTTGGTTTTTTCATACTTTGGATCATTTTTAGGTGCAGAATTCAAAACGGTCCAAGTATTGTATTGATTATGTATCCATTGATTGGGTCATGAACACTCAGCAGAAGATACAATTAAAAAAACAAACGTATTCAGTTATTATTGAATAACCAACTGACTGGTGTTTTCTTCCAGCGTTAGCTGTTTTGTGGTGTTCAGCAATTTGCCGACAGCTGACGTAAAACCTTGTTTCTCATCGGATCGATTCATAAATATGAAAAACGAAGGGCGTCACGTCTACCTTCAGTATGTTTCAGTTTTATAAACACACGATATAGTTACAGTTTCCCCCCATTATACTTTTTACATTTCAGTTTCAGCTAAAACGTTTTCTTAATTTCAGCTCATTTCATTAGTTCTAGGGAACAATAACAATCATGGTCATCAGAAGTTTTTTTTTTTTTTTTTGCTGACATGGTGTTAACGTTGCCCCTCTGTGTGGAGCGGTCACCTCGTTACGGTGCGACCTCCGTCTGCCGCTCGCCGTCCGTCCCGACTGCTGATCCTTTGAAGCCCTTCGAGGTCTGACAGATGTGGCCGTGTGTGCAGCTGTGTGAAAGCCCTCTAATCTCAGCCGTCTGATGTTGCTCATTTAGTCCCTCTCATCCTGACCACAGGATGTGTGTGTGAGTGTGTCTCACCGGTCAGCCCAGCTGCCCGCCCACTTCATGATGGATTTGGTACCCAACCCCCCCCATTCTATCTGCTTCTCCTCTACCCCTCTAGGCATGGACCTATCTGCCAATCAGGACGAAGAAAGCGACCAGGAGGTGTTCCAGGTGGAGATCTGCCGCGAGAATAGGAAGTGCGCGTTCCGGACCGCCGCTGGGAAGTACTGGACCCTCACCGCCAACGGAGGCCTGCAGTGCACCGCCTCCAGCAAGTAAGAGTCCATCAGCAGAGCCGCACCTGTCCCCGTCTGTTTGGGAAAGGAAATCTGTCCGGTCGCAGCGGTTGGTGTAACAGGAGCTCTGGGTTCCTACGGGGGGGAGGGGACCAATGAGTGGGAGGTTAAGAGTGGGTGACCTCCTGTCCTGGCTGTGGCATGTTGTGGAAGATGAAGTGTGTGTGTGTGGGGTGGGGAGTGTTTTCTTTTGTGTGTAGTAGTTCTTTCCGAGCAGGGAGCTGGCTGTTGACCTCTGACCCCTCCCCTCCCCCCATCCAGTTTTCCAGAAACGAATCCCAGTGAGGCTCCTGACCCAGGATTAAAGATTCTTCACCCCGAGTTACGTAAAGTGGACCGGTGTCCAACGCGTGAACGTCAATCAAAGGTTATTGGAAGCCGATTTAGCTCAAACGCCACGGAGGGTTTGGTTGCCGTGCGACTCAGAGGCAGAGATTGCTCTCAAACAGCAGAAAATTGGATTCCCCCCGATACAAATTAAACTTTACTTGAAGCTTGGAGACGGGACGGGGGCGAAGGGGTCACGGCTCTGAGTCCTCTGCAGGAACTTCCTCACATTCCTGCAACGAATTCCTGAGATTTGGCTCAACTGAGTCCTCAGACCAGACCACAGGAATCTGATCTCTCACTAGATGTGGATAAACAACGCTGAATGCTATATTTTTATTATTATTTATATGCTTATTTAATCACATTCTCTAAAATGTAGCAACATTGGATATTTGTTTCTCTTAAATTAAAAAGATTTAACTGATCTGATTGTGCGTCGTGCTACAGCAGTAGATTAGCTGCGCCGCTGTCGTTCGAATCTGACATTCATCGCCATCAAGGCCGTTTTCACAGGTGAGAACTGAAAATGAATTCAACTTAATTGTAATTGTTCTCCCTCTTCTTCAGACCGTCCTGGTTTTCCTTCACTCAGAGCAGCGCAGCACACAGTATCAATCAATCAATCAATCAATCAATCAATCAATCAATCAATCAATCAATCAATCAATCAATCAATCAATCAATCAAATTTTATTTGTATAGCACATTTCAGCAGCAAGGCATTTCAAAGTGCTTTACATAA
>CAEFZX010018733.1:0-21644 GCA_903066825.1 Alfaro cultratus | reverse complement strand
GAGTTATTCTAAGCTCCTACCCACTCCTTCGGGTGTGTTTTTGGTTTATTTACAAACACAAAATATTTCATTTTACTCAATTCAGTGTATTTTCATTTTAAATATATTTTCATAGTAAAAAGGAAGACATTTACTGTTTCAATTCATTATTTCATTAAGATATTCTCATTGGGTTAAAAAGGTATATTTACAAGGCATTTAAAAGGGAACTCATAACTAAACCGATAATAACGACTGTAGTTTTATCACCTTTTAATGATAGGAACTCGGGGCGCCCATATTTAGTTGTTTCACATGTTTTTGGATGTCTTGCCAGTAATGTAGGCAAGGGGGCGCTACAAAAGCATCCGACTAACCCCAGAGACCTGACAGAGAAACCCCGGTTTGTGTCAGAGTCAGCCATGCTTGCTCTCGCCTCTCCTCCCTCTGTTGGGTGGATGAAAGAGTGGGAGCAGAGAGCCGGGTCGACTCTGCACATAGAGGAAGCTATTTCTGGTAGTAGAACATCTCAAGTCTCTGAAGGTATTTAAATCAGCTGTCAGGAATCCCGAAATGAGGGACCACAGGATGCGTCATCATGAATAGAAACTCTGTAAAATAAAATATAAAAAATAGAGATTTTCTTTCTTTTTTTTTTTTTTTTGTGTGAATTCTGTATCCAAATGATGGATTTTTTTCTTCTTTTTTTTTTTTATAAGCCTTTTTAAAATATAATATTTATTTACGATAATGGCAACACCAAAACAGTTTACTCTAGATATGTACAGGTTCTAGAAATTAGAGTGAGAAAAAAAAGTGCAATGTTAAATTAAACTCAATAATTTAGATAAAAATGTTTGATTTTGTGGAGACAGTGCACTTTTGGTATTCACTGAGGTTTGGGATCACAGCTGCCTGCAAATAGCTGAAATCAGTGAATACTTGATGCCGCCTCTAAAACACATTTTCATTGTTCAACACCAAGTTTGGCTTAGTGTTCATTAACACACAGAGCGGAACTATAACGGAGGTTTTTACAGACTGGATCCAGAGTTTGGTTGGAAAACCAACAACATCCTCCACCGGGCAGGGAGAGGACATGCAGGGTGAGCAGGAGCAGGGAAAACATGGAAGCATTAACAACTTTCACTAAAGTCATAGGTTTGAGTCAACCAGAGAGGCTGACTACCAGGCGAACTCAGGTCCTCATGTAGGATTATGTAGTTGATCCTTAGATGCCCAGTTGTCAAAACAAATGCAGTCAAGTGTGCAGTCTGCAACAAGACAAACCTGCCCTCCAGCAGAGATCCTCCGCTCAGGAAAGAGTCTCACACATGCATTTAAAATCAAGCCCACGCAAGAACAAAGTTTATTCAATAAAATAAATCCAAGTTTTCCTCTTTTTTTTTTTGCCTC
The DNA here is from genome assembly GCA_903066825.1 of Alfaro cultratus. Lineage (NCBI taxonomy): Eukaryota > Metazoa > Chordata > Actinopteri > Cyprinodontiformes > Poeciliidae > Alfaro > Alfaro cultratus. The sequence goes on along the minus strand of CAEFZX010018733.1, from coordinate 20,249 downwards.
AAACCTCAAAACAACAGCAAACTATTATAATTCCTGTAGATAGGAAGAAAGCTCTATATGACTGGCTTGTTACTTTCCACGCACAGCAAACTGCTTCACTTCAAGAGTTTGATTCATGACTCTAGATGTCTGCAGTGATTGTCGTCTAGTCGAAGGAAGTTGGGGTTTATTTTGACAGTTTCTTGTGTTTTTTTTTTTTTTTGGTAGAGAAATATTTCATGTACTTCTTTTTCTTCAACCCTTCTTTGTGTGTGTGATGTTTAAACTCTATAAACACAGTTTTACTGATTTTGAGCAGGTGTTTTCCATTCTTTGGTTGTCTGGTTAATGGCGCAGGGCTAATGGAAATACATTTTTCCCTCTCAGTGACTCCAGCAAACAGACAGATTGATGCCACCACGGGGTTTCTGAGAAATAATCTTAAAAATGTTGTGAATGTCAGGAAATTAAGCCGCTGCCTTCTTTTTTTTTTTTTTCTTCGTCTATGAAGGCTTCATTCTGTCACAGGCGACACGCAGGATGGGGACAAAAACGAGTCCATCCGCTTCGACTTCATGGTTTTAATTTCAAGATGGTTTAAGTCACGATTTAAGCTAAAACATAGTCAATTTAAAAGATTCATTAACATCTAAATATAGTTTTAAAGTCTGTTTGATCTAATTACATGATGAGTGAAACTACTTGTTAAATCAAGAGGATTTGACTGTCTACTCGAGTGTTTTGTTCCGTCTGGATGGTTTAGAAGTTTTAGCATGAATGTTTTATAGCTGATATACTATATCAGTTATAAATAGCATTGCGTGAACCCCTGGTATTCATAGAGGTTTGAGATCATAGCCATTTGTGATTACGTAAAATCTGCAAATACTTGAGACCCAATCTAGGAAAGCCTTAGAAGAGAATATTTTAAGAAGAAACGTGTTTTTGTTGTTTTTATGCTGCTGTTGCGGAAAATTTAGGCTTAACAGCAGCATCGAGGCATGTAGGTTCACACAAAGACAAAAAAAAGGATGTAAAAACACAAAAATCAACATGCTTTAATCAACAATATTCTAAGAAAAAAAAAAATGAATATCATGGAAAAGTTGTTTAATTCCCATAACTTCTTCTGAATATTCTAATTTTTTTGAATTCCTGTTTTCATAGGTTTTATGAGCTGGAAGGCCAAATTATGTAACAATAAACAAATATTTGAAATCGCTTAAACTGTGGGTGCTGAATCTACAACCTATGAAAGTTTAATATTTTGAATGGAATTATGGGAATTAAACAACTTTTCCATGATATTCAAATTTGTTTGGAAAGGGTCTGTATGAACCAAACAGAAACTGTCATTTTCTGCAAAGACTTATATTGATCTAAGGCACATCTTCCCATTCCCATTTACCTTCACTAGAGTGTAAAACCAAAGGAACCAGAGGAAGTGTGTGGACATGAAAAACGATGACTTGGCTCTCCTCAAACTTTTCAGCAGAAATAATCCCAGTGCAGCTTTTCAATGGATCTCTGATCTTCTGCAATAACAAGCTGACCTCGGGAAGAACTTTGGCTGCGACACACTTCTCTTCACCCGAAATCAGACTTAATTCTAAGTCAGCCCAAACTTAATTCTAAGTCTAGCTTGTGGCCGTCTTTTTCTGCATCAGTCAGCCCTTTTGGATGGCTCTGTTAGAGACTCGGGAACCTGTGAAGAGCTGGAATAGAATCGGTGGAGGAGAGCAGATCGAGTAGTTTTCTCTCTAATGAGCTCCGTCAACAGTTCTACCTGTAAACAAGCGGGGCTGTCAGGGGGAAGGGTCTCCTTCTCCGTCTCTCCAGCAAAACCTCATGTCGACGTCTCTTTGCATTCCAACAAACTCGACGACTCGGAAAACGGCTTATCACTTCCTGCCCTCTGTCTGTTTGGTCTTCCTGCTTCGTTCTCCCTTGTCTGTAACATAAAGCAGGCTCAAATCCGTTTCGGGGGCACCATGGAAAGTCATTAGTCAATATTTTCTCCGCTGTCTCTCTTCCCACACGTAGGCTGTCACTTGCCGGCTCTGTGGCTCTGCTCGAGAAATTATGAATTATGCCAGCGTCTCGCTCTCCACATGGGGCCCACGACTGGGAAGCACCAACCGTAGAGCTGCTACTTTGTGTATTATTCCTCTTAAAAGTTCCCTCCAGCCCTGTCAGTCCTGATTTATAGGAACCCCGTTTGCCAAATATGTGGCTTTTACCATATTAAGACATATCACCTAATTTGTATCAGTATTGTACATCTAGTCAGCCGTGGTCAGTATGACAACCTAGCAGGATGCATCTCTTTTCCTGTTGTCTGTTAGAAGCGGTGCAGTGCAGACTGTCCTTCTAGTTTCATCTCAGTCCCCCGCTATGCATGGATTGACATTGGCACAGTACAATTTTCTTGCCTTTCACTGATCACAACAGTTGGGATCTGTTGGACTTCAGGGGATACTTTTGATTCTTTGAAGCAAGGTTCTGTGAAGCTTTCAGTACTTGTAGCAGAACACTGTCATATTGCAGAGGGAATGTAGAAATGTAAAGAAAACCTGGAAAAGTTAAAAAGTCACCTGTTTAGGGTGTTACTGCAACTGAAAGAGGAACTGTTCATAATTGGGGGATAGAGTGCTATGTGAGGCAGATGATCAGCTGTCATTCAGCCATCGGACAGGTGATTGGTTCAACTCCAGTGTTACTCAACACCTGTCAAAGTGTCCTTGAGCAAGACGCTGAACCCCAAGTTGTCTACCTGTTCAGTGTATGGATGTGTGACTGGTGGAACTGTGGAAGGTTCGTATAACTTAGAAGAAATTTGACTTTGCGCTTTGACTCTTTGAAATTGGCCTCTGTCTCTTTTAGAAGCACCTAATCTTTGTGACACTCTGCCTACAACAGGAAATATTATGTTTAAGTGGCTTTAAATAGCCAAAAACATTTGAAATGGATGCTCTGTTGAGGATTTCTTTACTTGTTCTACAAACTTACTGTGATATACAGTATCTGTCCACTGTATGTATGTAAAACTATTACAAGAACTTCACGAAAATGATTATCACTTTAAAGTAGGTAGGGAGACGGATTAAAGTATCATTTTTGATTAAGAGAGCATGCATGTGAACAGGAGGACCCAGGGTGGCTGTTAGTCTTTCAGTCCCCAGCACATTGCATAACACTTGTGTTTAATCCAGCTGTGGGCAGAGGGCCCGGAGGCTGCAGTCGGCTCAAAGAAATCACATGCGACAGGCTCTAAGCCAATGACTCAGATTAAATATGGTGAGTGTTTGCCCATCTGGAGCTATATGACAGGGTGACGAACGTTTCAGACAGGGGTGCTTGCAGCTTGTGCCATAGAGGATTAGCAAATGGAGTCTGCCTCTGTTTTTGTTGATGCATTCAAGTAGAATAATAGTGTTGTGAGGATTTTTTTTATTTATTATTTTGCTACACATTGTGGTGGATTGCTCTGGTGCCGCTCTCTGTGTGCCTACGTGCGCCTTTAGTGTAGGCCAGCTTATTAATGCTAATTTTGGTACAGCTGATTTAGCGTTCCTCTTGTTAGTGCTTAGAACATACAGAACAGTCCTCTGGGGGTCTGTGTTTCTGCCAGTTTCTTTAGTCTTCTCTTGGAGCTAAGCAGCGCGGAGGTGGGAGATGCACTGATTTAGGAAGTATGTCAGCCTTTCCTTAGAACTTATGCATAAATAATCCTCTACAATCCATTGATCGTTGACTCAAGGCTCGAAATGCATCAAACTATTGATTAAGGGTTTGTTAAGAGACACTAATTTAAATCCAGGCCATTCTAAAGTGGCCTTTACCATGTGAACATATGTAAGCCAAAGCAAAAGATTCAGGCGATATCGACACTCTAATGTCACTAATGCTATTATCATAGTTAAAGCATTGCTGTTTCTAATACTCCACGTGAATTAAAAATCTTGGTGTATCATTAAAAACTTTGATTGCTATTGCATCACAGGAAAAAATGTATTCAGTAATAAATTATTGTTTCTTCAAAAGGTCCTGCCAGCATTCTGGCCTCTTGGGTCGTGAAAGGTGACACAATGAAAGTTGGGTTTAAACGTGTACTTGTAGTGACCAGCGGGGGACATTCCCAGGTCCAATGTGTGACCCTTAACCTGAGACGGCCCCTCTGCTGACCCTCAACCTCCACCCTCCCAGGTTAGAGGTCATCTCCACTTTGTCTTCTTCATGCCTGACAATACCTTGCTGTTATTCTTCCAGATTGAGACCCACCTCTGGTTTTCTTGATGTTTAAAGGCTGATAAGCTCTTCAGATTCTATAACATCAATTCCTTCCTTTACATGTCAGATTCTAAAAAGGTTCCTCACGATCTTTTCAGGAGAAGTTGTAAAGAACCGTTGAGTTGTGGGTAATGGTGAATGATGTTGGCAGGGGTATAATCCAAAAAACCATTTAACATTAATTTTAATGGCCTTTCTGAATTAAGGCCATTCATGCCTTAATTGAGAAAAAGTGATATAATTACAATGCAAATGTGTTCTATTTTTGCTCCCAGCAGGATGAATTGCTCCTGTGTTGCTGTTTTACTTTAAGACGGTCCCACTGAGCCCCAGCTGGGCCCCTTGGGCTCCACTATTCACACTCGTAGGAGAGCCCACAGCGGACTGCTATGCCAAGTTACTTTGTCTGGAATGAGCCTACAATGGCATTAGAGGGACGTTGTTGCTTGCAAAGGTTGGCTAAAGGCGTCGGTGTCGAGCAGCCGCTCACAGTTGGCCCCTACATGTGATTACAACTGAGTTGCCTTTAGATTTTTCTTCCAGCTTCTCTTGTATCCAAACTAGACATCCAGTTGGTGATGTAATTTATGATTTCAGACTCTCAGAAGCACAATGAGAACCTAATGACATGATCAGCCCAGTTCTACTAATAGACCTACTTTATTGGTTGGTCCAATTAAGTTCCTGAAGATAACCCAGTTATGGTTCACCTCTGGTTCCTGCAAGTGGAGGTTACTCGTAACCGCTTCATCATGTATTATAGTAAACACAGTCCAGTGTTAGGGCTTGATGGTGAACACGACATCCATTAATCCTTCCTTTGTTTGCTCCCACTTATCCTTGTAGAAAAGGCTGGTCAATAAATCAATGACAACATATATAACAATAGACACATGCTCAATATTAATAGATAATATGTTCGACAGAATTTTCAATAATTTCACTGAACTCTAATCCAGAGCTGCACAGCATTCTGGGAAATGTAGGCAGATGAAAAGACTTTAGCAGCTCATCCTCTCTGGTGGGTGCTAAGTAAGGTGGGTGGCATCAACTAACACACTCTTGGGTTACCTAGCAACAGCGTGGTGAGTAACTTGCGCAGCAGCAGTTTCAGGTTTGGCCGCCGTGCCTCATAACTGCTAAAAGGTAAAGGGAGGAAATGATTAAAACACACACACATCACAGTATTTCAGATATTTATAACAAAAACTGATCAACAATTATTAATATCTATCAATATGAAACGCTTATATTGGGATACATTTGTCAGCCATATTGCCCTGCCCTACTTGTAGGTGCCTACCTCCAATGGTCATTGGGGAAAAAACAGGTTACACCCTGAGGAGGCCCTGTATGACAGACACACTTCGAGCAGCAGACCACCAGCCACACACTCATAACTGTGCTTTCTGCTATCTCCATGCAGGAAGAGTCCAGGTTTGTAACCAGACTGGCCACATGGCCAACCACTGCTCTGTAGTTCAGTAACAAAAATTGTCAGCAGATGGATAAATCAGATGACCGTCTGGGAGCGGTGCAACCTTGGAGCAATCTGGTGTCTACAGTCAAATACTTCTCCATCTCACCGTGTCTCAAACCCTGGTTGATCCTACTCTATAAGTGTCCAGAAGATCACATCAACTTGACCTTTGCAGAATTTTATGACAAAAAAATACAAAATGTATTTGTTTTTTGAAGCCATTGAGTCTAAAGTAAGGTATCCTGTGCACACATATCCGTAATAACTGATTGCCTTTATCTTCTCTTTTCTCCCAGGGCTGAAGGTGCGTGAGGTGATGATCAATGTGTCCCGTCAGCAGGTGGAGGACTTCCACGGCCCCGAGGACTACTGGTGTCTCTGTGTGGCCTGGAGCCACCTTGGCACCTCCAAGAGCAGGAAGGCAACTGTCCGCATCGCCTGTGAGTGTGGAGGTCATTCATTATCATCGCTTTTCACAACAAACAAACAAAATAACAGGAGAACCTGTTTATCTATGCGTGCATTTTAGAGATGAAGAGTTGGACTGAAGTTCAATTTGCTGTTTGTATGACGTCCGTCTTACTGCATTTCTCTGTCTGGTGGAGTCAAGTGCATAGCTCTTAGGTAGCTTGTAACCTATAATCTTCCATTTCTCTTGGTTACCCCAATGATTAAATCTCTTTTTGACAGTAGACAGACCATTTCACACACTACCCTACCATCACTCAGGAGAAAGACACCAAGATAACTGTGGAAGATAACCGTGTCGTCTCTTCCACTAGAGGCAGAGACGAACCTCTTTTCACATGGAGGAAGCACTCCAACCGTTTCTAGATGTAAATAATGGCCTCAGACTCAAAAACTAGTCCTTTAAGTCTCCGTCTGCATTTCATCTACGGATTTCTGCTAAATATAAAAATCATATCACAAACTTTGTGTTTTGAAACTCAATATAGCTTGAGCCTTGCTTGATTTCATGACAAAAGAATCAGATTCCTTTAGGAACACAGGTTAATGCAGATCACCACTGTGGAACACAGAAGGCTCTCTTCTATGTTTAGTTGATGTCATGTTCTTCATTTTTGGAAAACAAAATTAAGATTTTTCAAAACAAATCAAACTACATTTTTTTGATTTTTCCTGACATATTGCTATAATCTCATCTCATACTTGTGAACCCAGAACCATTTTCCATCTTGTTTCGTCCCTGAAATAACAGCTAAGACGTTCAGCCTAAGAGTAGCTGTGATTCCATTACAAATGTGCACTGAAAACTTTGTCCGTATTATGGTACTGTCAAGCAAACACAATTTAGCAATTGTTGTGTTTTCACAAAATTAGAAAGATAAGTTTCATAAGTCATTAAAAAGCATGCTGCGACACGATGCTCCCTCCACTTCCTGTTGTTTTCTTCTTCATGGTTTGCGCCGGTGGCAACATCCGATTGTTGAACACCTGACTCAAATGGTGAGAACAAAATTGTTGCTACTGAATTTCTGCGAAACAAACCAATTTTGATATGACCAAAAAACCAACTCATCCTAGCACCAAAATATTTAATCAAAAAATGGCTTTTAGTTTTTAAATGGACGTGTTTCCGTTTAGCAAATTCATTTTTGAAATGTCAAACTGCATATTATCTGGTCAGTGGAAACACAGCTGTGTGATGCTTTCCTCTCCTTTCTCTGGTGTATAAATCACTGAATAATAATGTGCCTGAAAGGCATTCTGTGTTGAATCCAGCGGTGATGGCGGCCATGTTGTGAGAACACCAACAGTTCAATTAGGTGAAAGATTTTGAAAGGATATTTTCAGCTACTTTGATCCACTGTTGTTATGTTTTGCTCAAGGAGTGTGTGCCTGGCATGTTTTCACTGGTAATAACAGAATACTTCTTAGATAGAAAAAAAAATCAAATAACTCTCTGTTTTTTTTATCAAAACTCTCTGACGGTGTTTGTCTTCTAATAGGAAAAAGAGCCTTCTGAATAAGCAGTTTCTGCTTTAGTTTGGACCAGAGAGTAAAACCTAATTGATCAGCATTAAACCCCCAATGCCGCCTGATCAAATTCGACACAGTCAGTCAATCTCTGCCTGTGGTGTCTAAAACCAATACTCCCACTCGAAGATGTCAGAGGTTATCTGAAAGCCCTCCTCCATATTGAATTTATTGTTTTTACTTACTGGAAGCAGAGAAAAAAGAAAATCAAATGCTGTGAACGGAGAAGATGTATGAAAATCCTTATCTGGGAGGTTTTGGGTGTCATTGTGTTTGTGCTTATTTGAGACTTGCTTATCTACGAGTTGAGTTCTGGTTTTGTGACCTCTAAAAACACGGGACTCAGTCCATAATCTGTCAGGACTGAGAAAAGCAGCCAATTTAAATGTCACTAGAGGTTCACTAAGATCCCTCACCAGGTCACCTTGAACATGGGGGTTTGTCCTGCAAAGCACCATGGGACTGGACGGGTGCTGCATCGTCTTGTAGAGCTGAAGTCCAGGCTCACGGTGACACCTGACATCTGCCTCTTGTCTCCCCACACAGATTTGAGGAAAAACTTTGAGCAGGACCCCCAGGGGAAGGAGGTGCCCATCAACGGGATGATCGTTCTGCACTGTCGCCCTCCAGAGGGAGTGCCAGCAGCGGAGGTGAGGCGTCCCCCCCGTGGATCCGCCTGTGCTGAAGCTGGAGAAGTTTGTGCTCCTCCAGCTTCCAGGGAAGTTCTGGATGATGATTCTGTAGCACTTTGACAGGGAATTCAACGTCCTGCGCCGGTTTCCCTTCATGTTATTTTTCACCGATAAGTTCAGGATCGTTTAAAAAAAAAAGAAGGGATCTTTCAGAATATTGGGTCATGTTAATTCAAGGGAAAAACCACAAAAACACCTAAAATTAGAAGTTTGACGATATATCAAAATTCAACAAAAGTATCGGTATCAGTATTGGCAATACAGGCCCTGTATTTACTTGCAGTATCACACATCTCCATCAGTTAGAATGCTCCTTTTTAAAAAAAAATTTCATTTTCCAAAAGATTCTTCATTTTCTAGAATCAGATCTTCATAGTTCATAGAAATAAATGCATCCTACTTTAGCTAGCACACATATTTGAAAAGGAAAACAGTGATGTGAATTACACTATGCCGTCTGTGACTCCTGTCATGTAAATAAAGACACCCAGAGCAACGGGAGCGTTCCAGCAAAACCTCCCCAAATAGAACCAGTGGAAACCGCACGGCACAAACTGATTCCACTGTGAGTGACTGGAGACTCATTAGCTCCTCTTTACACCGCTGCTGACAAGGATTATTTCCAAACAGTAGATGTGCTGCACTCCCACCCCCCCAACCCACACCCAAACCGCAAGCTCACATTCTATTGTGTGTGCACTTTCATGTTGCAGCAGCAGCCGCGCCGCAGCTGAAACCTCACACCGGCCGCGCTCATGGATGCCATCTCAATATTTCATGGAGGAGGTGCGCTGAAATCGACTGGGCCGGGGAGCGCTGGCTCGCGCTCTTTCCATTATTCACTGCTGTCTCCTGTGACCGCTCTCATTTGTGTTGACAAAGGACTAGATGGGAGATTGTGATTCCTTCAGTTCGGCTCATGCTCAACTATTTTTACCACCTCTGCGGGGCCGCGCTGCAGCCCGAATGACATCAATCCTCCATTTTTCCAGGCCGGATCATTCATGTACTGCGAGGGAGCCGGCCGAGGCTGACCTCTTCCTAAATCTTCGTCCTGCGCACGTGCGTTTCTCACGCTGATTCAGACTGGAGCAAAGTGCCTCCTGGAGGAAGCCTTTGAGTTTCCTCCAAACATCAAACCAATTCTAAATGTTTGTTCTACAGAAAGGAGAGACAGTCACAGGAAAATGAAAGGAGCTCTGCCAGCAGCAGGCTCTGCTCCTCTGTCCTGTTGGACGTTTTACCTCTTTACTTTTCTGGTTTAAAGTCTCCAAGTTTATACAAGCAGGAAATCACAGTGATCTGCTGACAGCTGAGCATCCATGTTAAAGATAATTAATATTGAAATCAAATAGATGATGTAGTTAAATGACCATCATGATTAATTTTCTATAGTTTATCATAATGACACATTTTTCTTAATCCAGTCCAGATTCAATGATTAGTAAATTTCTATCAACTGATTACTGGGGGTGTATTTGATTTTAATTTTTTTTTTTGGTGTTTTTTTTTGTGTGTGTCTTGTTTTGTTGTATCAACCAATCATTAGCTGCATTTCCACTCAAAATGTGTGCAAAACTTTTTTAATTTTCTGCTAGTGTCAAAAAAACATAATCTTGCAAATAACAAGTGCAATTAAAATCACATAAGCTAAGCCTTAAACCTTATATTACATTTTTTAAATATTCTTTAGCAGGTTTCTGTCACTTTTTAGCCTTCATCAGTCTTATGATGTAACTGTGGTTGGAAATGTGACTCTGTTTACGACAGATAATCTACCATTAAGACAAACTTTTTCAATCTGTCTTTAGTCTTAGAGCTACAATCATTTGACCCTGAAACAATGGATGGTTCTCAGCTCTAAACGAACTTGGCCTTTATGTTGATGAGTTTATGTAACCTTTTGTTTGGCATTTTGGTAAAGACTGATTCTGCTGATCTGCTGCTCTTGCTTAATGTTTAGCTCTTAAATATGGCCGCCTTTGCATAAAAAAGCAACAACACATATACCAGAAGAAACAGTGTTTCTATTCATGCTCACAGGTTTTGTGCACCAGCATTTCAGTATGTGAACCATAAGGACTCCCAGATGGTACAGAATGCAAAGACAGCGAGCGAGAGAGAGAGAGGCACAACAACATTCAGCAAAACTGTAGAAAAGTCAGTGCTGTGTTTGAAGAAACTTTTCTCGTAGTAGAAAACACCTTTTATGGAGAACCTGCAAAATAATCATGTTCGCCCAGGCAGCAGTATTCCACAAATCTGAGGATATTTTTCACATTTCGCATTCGTCCAGTGGCTGCGGACACAAACCCAACCGTGACTTCAGAAGCGATGAACCGACCTTTGCAGGTCAAGTGTCTCTGAAACTTGTTTGACAGAAATGATTCCAGTTTGGTAACAGCAGCTTTTTGTTCAAGCATTACTTCAGGTTTTTATTGTTTATAATCACTTTCACCCGCCTTTCAAACTGAAAAGTTGTCTTCAACACTTTTATTTATTCATGCATTTACCCGAGGCACTGCTTTAGTCAGCTGAATTTAAGGATCAGGGAAAGAAACACTTTTCAACTTTTTTGCTTCCTCAGTGTCATTTCCTAACTATACTCTCAGGTTTGCATAAAATCTTTTATTGAGGATCCAGAAGTTTCAGCATGATGAATAATAATGTCTACTGGGATTGGTGATTTAAGCACAAGTGTAAAAGGATATTAGGTGTGTACAGCACTGTTCAGTGCACTCATAGTCTGCTTTAAGCTTCTGAAAAGTAATAACAAAAATAAAAATTAGGACATGCGAAGTTCACATCTGAATAACGATGATGATCGCTTCTTACTCAGCCATTCATGATGAAAATGTTAACATACCGTTGAGACGTTTAGCTGACTGATTCCTTTAGTTTTTCATTAGGAATTTAAACCTGTTTGTCCTCAGGCCTAATTTAATATTTAATTATTATCTTTTAACTTTCATCTCTTGACCAAACTGTTAGAGAATCCATTTATTTGTTTTCAGAATAGAAAAAGGGTAATTCAAGCCAAAAAATATAAATGTACATCAACATTAAAAGAAAATAATACACACAGATGTAGACTTGGGGAAAAAAAAGACTTTTTTGTCCATGTCAGATTTGGAATCTGGATGTACTAAAAGACAGTCTGGATCCTCGATCGCAAACGAATGACAAATATTTCAAAAATAATCTTAGGGTGAGTAACGCATAGAAAATTGAACAGTATTCCCTAGTTATCCACTTGCACCAGATCAGTCAGATCCAGTGTTTTCAAGCTAGTGTGACTCATTCTAAAGTGCTAAGAAACTAACCAGAGAGCATCTCTTAGGAAACGACACCTTCATTTCTAAATGTTTACTTATGGCTCATTTCTAAACTTGACATACTGGCGTCGTAAGGCATGGTGGTGGAAGTGTTAGAGTTGCTTAAACTCTCAGACTAATACCAAAATAAATCCAACTTTGCATTTCTAAATGGCAATGTTGTGCTAAGAAATAATGGGTACTATCGTCAAATCAAGTTATTTCATAAGTTGCATTTGGTAGAACTTGGCTTAAACTGAAGGCTTCTTGTGGTTCTTGATGAGGTTCTTGATTTATTAGCAGTTGCTGTATTTTTTTTTTTACACCATTTCATAATAGTGTAAAATTATGAAATTTCATAAGTGTATGAAATGGTGTAAAAAATGTTTCCAGCTTGATTGAACATGAAGTCGTGGAGGAAAAAGAAAAATCCCAAAACAGTTACATGAAGATTCTTAAACATATTAATTTTAATGCTTTTCAAATGCAAGGCACAAAACTTTCAGATGTTGTACTACCGGTGAAGTATTGCACTGCTCTGGTTTCAGACGATGTGCTGACATAGTTACTACATTCACAAGCCTAATGTAGAGGTGGCCTTTGCTTGACTTCACTTCTTTCTTCCAGAGTAAACGACATAGCAGCTCCACCAGCTGCACTTCTTCAACAGAAGCCATTTTCCATCAAGTGCATGTTTGCACAGATGCCGAACCACATGTAGCTTGTAAAATTTGCCGGGCCACATGTTAATAAAGTTAGGTCCCAACTACTATTATCTTTCCCATCAATAATAATCCTTATTGGGTATTATCAATTTCCACATTAGCCACATGGCTGCGGCGGTTCTGTTGGGTCTGGAAGCCGTCATCGCACCATATGCTTTGTTTAAGACTAAATTAGTTTCTGTAGCTCGGTTTCTAATGGAATTATTCATGATGCTGTTATGAATTCGTTTGACAGTAATAACACTCGACCACACTTTAATGACATAACCAATATGTTCAGCTTTGAGTCCTCGAGCTTGATTGAAATATTCACGGCACAGTTGGAAGTGTTTGATGACAGCTAATGTCAAAATCAGCAACATGACAGTGTGATGTATAGTTAGTGCATACAGCCTGATTGTGAGCTCCTTTATGATCTCACTCATTATTTCTGGTAGAAAATGTCTTCTGCTGGCAGGTTAAATGCTCTGGGGTTTTTTTTTTCATCACATTATAACAAAATAAATCAACTTTGAAAACAAATGAGTCATGAAGGTCTCATCTCAGTTTCACTGGACAGGTTTTTGATTCAATATTTCAAATACGGTCATCATAAAGTCAGTGTTAGTTTTATTTTGTTTTGTTTACCTTTGTGTTAAGTCTGATTTTAGGGTCTAAAGTTCTATTTGACTTGTTGGGGATTATGAAGGTAAATACGCTTTTAGCTTCTATTCATATTGCTATGTTTTGAATAAAGAAAAATATTAATAAATATTTGAGAAGTCAAAGGGGTAAATGAAAAAAGAAAAAAAAATCCTCTCAGTAAAATCTACTCTTTTATTCACGAATTTTGATAAGAAATGTCACAATCGCATAAATGGGGGTAAACAAAGTTGTGTTCTGCTTTCCCCAGTAGAAAATCAATGGGAAATAATAATAAAAAAGTTGCAATAACATCTCTTTATACACTTTGACATTAAGAGTTTACAGAAAGAACATGATGGAAAACTTTCCATAATTTTCAATATAATAATATCCATTATCTTTTGAAAGAAACAAAAACAAGGATCTGACCCATGGAAAGATGGACCATCCAAAATATAACTTATTTTCTTAGTTGTCTGTTTTGCGTAATTTGTAATTATTGAAGTATTATTACAAAACTATTTTACCACGAAAGAGTATTGAGCATTTTAAAGCCTCCACTTCCCCCAGGTTTATTAAAATGAGTTAAAAGTAGCAGAATAATTGACATAGTTAATAGTGTAGCACTAGTTTGGGATGGAACAAGCCTGGATGAATGTACACACACACCCACACCCACGCATCCAGGAAAAAGATCAAGTCAAAGTGACCAAAGAGAAGCCATAACAGACAGCAACAAATCAAACAGAATATGAATATAGTGCGTATAAATATGTATATCTCTCTACCCACACACAAACACACACAAGATGACAACAAGAACAAGACAAAACAACAAAAATCAGCACAAAAATGAACAAATAATAAACAAAAATGGATTTTAAACAGGTATTTTTATCGGTCATTCTTTCTCCAAGCTACAAGTCCCCAAAAATGTGGTTCCAAAAGTGAATGCATAAAAATACAGAGTAATGAGCAACATAAAATGCAATGGAAAAAAACCAAGATTTCTTATAACCAAATAAAATATCAACATACCAGCAGGAATTCCTCCATGTAGTAATCCTGTTTTTAAATGTTCTACCTAAAAGCATCAGTGCTTCTGATGAAAGTGTTCACTGAAGTCCATCATTCTGCTCTATTTACTCATTTCTTATTATTTATTTACTCATTCATTTGTTCTGTCTCAGCAGACTTAAGGTTCTCTGTATGTTTCAACAGACCTCTGCTTCATCAAAAGCTTTCCGGACACACCGATTTAAAACCAGCATCTAGATGCAAAAATTACCATTTTTTTATTGTTGTTTTTTGGTTTTGCTCACATAACCTTTTCGTGAAGTTAAAATCCTCACATTTACTTTACCTGCTTAAGTGTTATTAAACCAGTATTTTTTTTCTCTCTCATGCTTTGGAACAATCCAAGCTTGCTCGCTCAGACTCTGAAAGCAAAATACCCTCATCTCCATTTTAACGCTTATCCACAGCCAACGTTTCAAACAAAGCTGTGTCGGCGCTAGGTGTGACATTCAAATTCTCAATTGTATCTGAAGAGCAGACAGTGTAATTTGCCCACAGTTAATAAAATGTTCGAGTCGATTATTTGCGGTTTGGTTCCGCTGCAGCCAAACAGCTCCTTTGACTTCACACATTTCTGGGAGTGAATGTAGAGCACATCCTTTAACTGTGGGAGAAAGGTAGCCATGAGAACCCCGGTATAATGAGTTTCTTTTGAGTTGATTCTCAGGGAGAAAGTGTGAAATGAGAAGCAAAAACCAGAAGCCAATTTCCACTTTCCTGAATGAAAGCCTTTAATCCGAGAGGAATCCTGCTTGATCTACAGTAGCTGAGGTAGACCGACCGGGCCACGGCACAAAGGCGGCGAATCAACTAAACGCTCCTGTACTGTGAAGCACGACCAAGCTCAGTGTACACAGTGAGCCGCTGCTTTATAACTAGGAACCATTAACCTCCATCCCAACCACCGTCTCAATACAACTCAGTCCTGGGTGCAGATTCTTTGTTCGTCTCATAGGTCACAGAGAGTCTCCCACAGAGACGATGATGAGCTGCATTAAGCAATCCCAGCCCAGAAGCTCCCTCTGTTTACCTGTTTAAGATAAGACAGACTGAGGTGGGCTGGTAATGCAGTGGCACAGCGCTGGAAGGGAATGACAGGTGACATTTGGGAAGCAAACGGGGAGGCAGGAACGTGACACACACACCCCCACCTTCCTCTGTGCATCACTTGTATCCTGTGATTAACCTCTAGAGCAGGAGAGAACAGCTGAACTCCCCCAGACTCCACCTGCTGCCGACAAGCCTGCTGTTTGAGCGAACAGAGACCTGAGGTGGGTCAGAGCCCCATCCCAGACTTACGCATGTTCTCTTCACCCTTACCGCCGATTAGCGGCGGGGAAGATGCATGAAGAGGATTAGCTCTGTGCTCCTCAGTGTTGCCTCTGATATGCAGCTCAGTAGGTTCCCACCGGTGTCCCTGGGTCCCAGAGGGCGCCGCTCGCAGAGGCGCTTAATCCGTGTAATTGCATTGATGAGACACTCGGCAATTAAAAAGTTCTTCAGCCCGTGTGTGCTTCGCCGATGGCGTCGGAGTTAATGTAACCCCTAGCCTGACCATGACTCAGCAGACTTGTCTCCCTCCGGCCCCAGAGAATGCTTTTTCTTCCTGCAACACCTTGACACTGAGTGACCGCCAGACGCCCTGGGCGGGGGCGATGAGGCGCGGGAGCAGCACCAAGAATGCATCAGTTACTGAGGTCATGATCAGGGCTCTCCTCATAAGTCTTGAGGACGGCGGCGGTGTAACTCGCCCTCTTTGCTCCCCTGTCCTCTAATTGCCCGTCAACCGCTACATTTCTCAGCATCTAATCATCGGCAAATGTCAGCTGGATGAGCTGTGATCGTGTGAATAAGCTGATGAGAGGACCCCGCCGACGCAGCTGGCCGGGGGAGAGGCGACCTTCAGGGGAGGTCTGGGTAATGAAATCACAAAAGGAAGCTCTACCGCTGGAAACTCCTCTGTCAATGCTGACACTGATGACCGCGTCCTAATTGAAACAAATGTGCCAATTAGGTAATTCATTTCTCACATCCACTGTCTTGCACAGGCAAATTCGTGTCCCTGTCATCTATTCCCCCCTGTCTCTCTCTCCTAATATCTCCGTATTAGGGAAGCAAAGTATCGGTTAAGTAAGTATCAAAGTATAGTCTGTCAATTGACTTTCTTAATTGATAAGCAGTTGTATCAAGAGCATGGTCTCCATAATATGTGAAAATGCTCATGTTAAGCTGAACGTAAAAAAAGAAGCACATCTTATTTTTAATGGTTTTATTGTCTCTAGTGGCTTTTATTTGATAGTCAATCGACAGGAAAGGAGGTAACGAGAGAGGGGGAAGACATGCGGTGAAGGTCATCAGTCCGGGTCTCAAACCGCGTCAAGGACTCAGACTTCCATATATGGGCTGGGCCTCACCCCTGTGCCACCACAGCTAACTCTTTTTTGTCAGCTGTACTAAATGTTAACTGAATAAACTATTAAAATGTTGTTTTCTCACGTTAATATACTTGCATATTTATACAATATATCAAAACAGAAACCTCTTGGTTACTGACCTGAAAAATAAAATATGAAAAGAATGAAATATTTGAAATATTTAGTCTGCCATGGACCGAGAGATGCTCAAAAGTGCAGACTTTACTTTACACTCAGTGTCAACAAAGTGGACAGTCTGTGATAAGGCTCTCAGCTGTCTGGACTCTCTACGATCAGTGCTGACAGTGAAGCTTCATGCTGTTATGGGCTCGACGCACAGGAAGTGATGTCGCTCCCTTTCCATTCACTTCCTATGGAACTTGCTCTCCTCCAGCCAAGTAAACAGCGAGATTCATACAAAACCACATAGAGTTTTTTACATCCCACGCTTCACTTTGTTCAGATTCACTTTCCTTCACTTTAAGCGGCGCCTTTTCCTGGTTGGAGGCCAAACTACAACACAGAAGGTTTCAGAGGATGTTATTTGTTTAAATGGCCTGTACCTGTACAGCACTTTATCAAGTATATAGGACCCCAAAGTACCATGCACTACTGCCACAGGCCCCCTGATCTGGGGAGGGAGGTGCCTTGCTCAAGGACACAACGACAGAGGCCGACATCCGTCAACGACAAAGGCGGATGGAGTAGGGATTGAACCGGCAACCCACCTGGACGAACTCCTACCACCGTTGCCACCATCGTCCCGATTAAATAGAACTCATTTCAATCTAAAAACCATTAATCAACAATCAGAAGTTAATCGATTATTTGCTTCCCTGCTCTGCGTGTCACTTCTTTTGCCTCATGAATCTTCTCATGACGATTCCATGGCTGCTCATGGCAGGCAGACCCCAGAGTGAGAGGAGCCTGCTAATGACACACAATAATTGCCTCTTTCAAGTCAAGAGATTTCTGCAGATAAAAGAGAAATAAATGCATAAAAGAAGGGGGCAGCTGAAAAGACAGAGGGTGTGGACGGGCGCCACGGCTCGTGCCACCCATCCAGACGGATGACTTTAATAATGAGAGATTAGACTCTATCCCGCACTCCTCTGCCTTCTTATCGACGCATGGCGCTTCACCTCTGATGAAACCCGGGTGCAAGGCCGTCTTTTAATTGTAGATAAGAATCGAGACTCCTTTGAGGATTGGCTTTGAGTTTGCACTGAGACGGTGTGGGGAACATAGTTACAGTCTACCCATCCATCGCCTCTGAAAATGAGACGATTCCAGCCAGGCAATGCATGCTATAATTAGCTGAAATAACTGATAAAAATGACAGAACAATATGGGTTTTTCTATTGGTAATAGTGATTTTTAAATTTCAGGATGGGTGATGATTGATGTTTTTGCCCTAGTGTTATTTAGTTGACTGTTTCTATTTTTACTCATGATCAGAAATTCATGGAAGCATGACTGACCATTGTGCACGCACGCACACACACACACACACACACACACACGTGCTCGCAAATAAGACAAGATCTGATCAAATCTCAACAAAGCAACTTTTGTACATGACAGTACATTACATTTGAACTTGGTTAACATTGAGGAAGTTACTGATTTAACTCTGAGACCAAATTCCTGTTGGAAACTGTTGCTAAGCAGAGCACACTGGCTCAAATCAGTTATTTTTCTCTGAAATGACATTTGACATCTAATGAAACAACTGGAAAAAATTATTTAAAAATAACAAGACATCTTTCCATTTCTTCTTGTAGATATGTTTGTTCAGAACTTGTTCCCACTGCACGTCACTGTCGCAACAGCAGCAGAGCGCTTGGAAAACCAGCTAAGTGTGCACTGTCAAGGCCGGATGCCCATGCTCACAAAAATATTAAAATCTGTGACCCTCAAGTGAAAATGCTAAAAGTCAGAAATTCTAACTTTGTTTCGATGTAGGTCTTGCCCCCGGCTCTAATTATTCCTAATTTTTCTCTGTCAGGTTGAGGCCAGTCAAACTTCTACACCAAATTTGCTCATCCAGGTCTTACTGGACCCTCATTTGGGCGCTGATGCCCAGTCATAATGGAGCAGTAAAGAATCGTATCAAAACAGATCTCACCCAGTTGGAAGAATGAAATTCTCTGTAATGTCTTGGTGCATTAAGACGTCCTTTCATTGGAAGAACCTTTTTCTTAAAAGTTATGACTGTTCCTCCACCAAACCTTTCATTTGGCACAATGTAGTCAGAAAAACTCAGGGTTTCACCTCACTTTGTAAAACTCATCTCTAAGAGTCTGGTGGTTTTTACCTTTCACCGCAGTGTGTAAGGCTTGGATACAGCCATGAAGAGCTGTGCCATCACACACACTAGGCACTGCTCTTGAGCTATACTGCGTTTCTTTGCATTTCAAAAAGGTGTGCCACGGGGCCCATCCTTGGCCCCACTCCGTTCTCCATTTATATTAATGATTTTCACAAGTTGTTAGTAAAGGTGCTGTGCATTTATAAGCTAATATCACCATATGCTTTTGGTCCATCCCCTGAAATGCTCTCACTCTCCAAAGCAAAGCTCCTTGGATATCCAAAGCACCTTTTTGAATTTGGAATCATAAAAGTCTAAATGCTCCCTCAACTTGGTCTTTGCCACTGCAGATGAAACAATCTTTGATCAGACAACAAAGTACAAACACTTAGGAATCTGGCTAGACAGTTCATTTTCTTTCCAAAAGAAAGAAACTTGGATTCCTGTATAGAAACCTCTTGTCTGAAGCTTGAAGGTCTGTTGCTAATGACTTCAGAAAATTAGCAAGTCTTTCCCTCAGTGGCCCTCAGCATGTAATGACCCCACTCTCTGGTTGTACCTTCCCTTGTAGCTGCTATTTGAATTAACTTTGGAATTTGTAGTTGTAAAAACATTTTGGGACTAAGGCTGCATTTACACGGAGCTGCTACTTAACCTGTTCAGTTTAACACAGTTCCTGACAAGAATTACATGTTATCTGAGCACTTTGTTGGAGGCATCTGTTTATTATGAGGTGGAAGCTAAGGGTCAAAAGCGAGTATGACAATTGCATGACGACTACAGCTGACACAGGGCGTCTTAGCAGTGACGTCTAAACATGGAACTTTTTCCCAATCAGCATCTGAAAACACCAGCAGCTTTCAGGCAATAGTCTCGTGTAAATGTAGCCTGAATTCACTGCACAAGTGGCTTCCTATCACAGCACCACATTGGGATTATCTGAACTTCTTAGCTTGAGTCATTCTCTCACAGATGCTGTCTGCAGGTATTTGTGCTAAGTTTATACACATATGGCCAAGAATGTGACTGGAACTCTTAAATTCCATCATAGGGACTGAAATCCCAATACCTTTACCAATATAATCATACCTGCAGGCTGTCATTTCTCCTGTCCATCATTTCTATCTCCGCCGTCTTCGTATGCCTTCCAGCACTTCCTATTTGCATCCAGACAAAGTGTTGGTCATTGTAAATAGTGCCAGTGCACTTCCTTTAAATCCATCAGCATTTCCCATTCTGCTATGTTAGACTTTAGACTTTAGACTTCTTTATTGTCCATTAAACTTACATAAAATGGAAATTTTGCTTTGGTAGTGGCACAAAGACACACAAAACAAACACACAT
>CAEFZX010018730.1:0-29251 GCA_903066825.1 Alfaro cultratus | reverse complement strand
GCCCTGTCAGGTTTTTCTACAATCTAATCTACAATTTTCATAGTCATGAAAATAAAGAAAACTATTTGAATGACCAGGTGTGTCCAAACCTTTGGTCTGTACTGTAGTTTGCCATCATCAGCGTGTGAATGTGTGCGTGAATGATTTTGGTGTGAAGCGCTTTGGAATCCTTGGACTTGATAAAACGATGTCATCTCAACCATTTAACACAGCATTTCTTAAAAGAACATCATTCAGACAGTCAAACATGGTGGTGGTAGAGTGATGATCTGGACCTCCTCCGCTGCCTTTTGACCTGGATGACTTGCTGTAATTTTTGGGAATTTTGCTTTCATTTAGAAATGCCTTGAGGATAATGTAAGTTTATGATCTGGCACTCGTTACTGTTTGTTCTATTTATGGGTCAACGATCAGAAACACCAGTAAATCCATCTCTGCACTGCTCAAGCTTTTTAGTGCGACCTACTCAATTCATGACTTACATTAACTGAAGATGCTGGGACATGAATTTCAATAAGCTGCTGAGGTTTAAAAAATCCTTCATAGTGATTAACAACAAAAATGAGTCATTAGCAGTTGTAATATGTGAGTTGTGTTTAGTAAGCAGTTACTTTTTCAAACAGGACCAGCTTGATTTGAATGTCTGTTTTCTCACAATAAATTAAATAATAAGCTAAAAGCAGTTTTTTTTAGTTCCTAAGGTCACCTTTGTTCGATATTGAAATTTGCTTCAGGGTCTGAAAGCATTTAAGAATGACAAAAAAGCAAAAGCTGTGGAAACCTATAGGGTGGCAGATACAGTTTCATCATGACAGTGCATGTTACTTCTCAGTGTGATTGTTTATGCCAGTTATCAGTCATTAAAACGTTGTAAGACATTGTTAAACCCTCCAACGATCTCTTGGTATTAACCAATCGGAGGCGTTTGTTGCCGGTTTGAAGCCTGTGGATTTGAAAGGGAACGCCTGCTTGCCATTCAGCAGCTCTCGCCCTGAAGACCTCAGGGCTTCGCTCCCAGGGCCTTGATCACACACATCACTGGCTTCAAACAGATGTGATTTTACGTGAAGACTTTGAAACCAGTGTTGGAAGACACCCCTCAGACCAGTTTGACAAAGTCTTTGTGTTTTCTTTAATTGGCCAGAACAGACATTTGGCAACCATGCTGAAGAAACTGTGTGTCAAAACTGTCTGGTTGGACCAATCCAACTATAGAAATATGTAAAGAGAGCTAGAAAAAAGCACTCCCATTTGCTCATTTGAAGTTTTTCTTCCCTGCGTACCCGAGTCGTGGCTGTAACACTTCAGGACAGGTGGGAAGAGGTGAGCCGCCTCACACCGTGCGCCTGAGCCTCAGTCGAAATACTCCAATCAAGTCTTTGCTTTTCTGCACCTGCAGATGTGGGAAAGGGTTTGTTGGGTTTGTTGTGACAGTACAAACACTTCCTCTAATTCTGAGCCGTAGGCCTAAACGGTTGTCAGTCCGTGTTTTCTAGCTGGACGTTTGAGAAGTTTTGCCTCAGCTGAAATAATTGGGGGGACTTTATGTGATTCTTTGTATTTTTGTGTGTGTGTGTTTTTTTGTTTTTTTTATAACTTTTGGAACTCTGGGATGCAGCCAACAGAAAGTGTCTCATTATGATGAACCCTAATGAGCCAGAAAGCTGGGCTCAAAGGCTCTGCATGAGCTTGCACTGGTCTGTGTAAAGGTATTTACAAATGTGACAAAAAAAAAGATGAAGGTCCAGTTGAGAATCAAGAACGAGTCTTTAGGGTGTCGTTCCCAAATTAACTTACCTTTTTTTTCAGTTTAGTGAAGAAGCATGAGCTATTCCTAGCTATTTTTCTTCTTTCACCACTAAGCATTTATTTTATTTTTTATCCTCAGTGCATTTTCTTTTTTTGTCATCTCCCCTTTGAAACAACTCGCTTTGAGCTTTCAAGTTGATCAATAAGGTCAGCTTATAAGTGGGCACGTTGTGAGTGACGAACAGCAACTAAATTCTTCTAACAGGCCAAGACAAACAGTTTGGAGACCAACGGGGAATGTTGTCGAGTAGCTCCGTTTGCCAATGTTCGTTAACTGTAATGACCGACGGGCATATCCACCGGCCTGTCTTCTCCACGTCAACCTAAACGAGCTCCTTGACGCTTGAGAGCTGCAGGGAGGGAGGGGGCGGTTGAAAGCGGATGGAGAAGACGGAATCAGAAGAGAGTACACGAGACTCGTGGTGCAGTGAGACCGGCGCCAAACTGTACTGACTGCTCTATATGTCTGTATGATTTTCAGTGGAGAGTCAGCTGGGTGCATTTGTCAGTTGTTTGGGGCTCAGAGCAGCTGTCAGGCATAGAGGAGAGCGAGTCCATGGAAACAGACAGCCCCGTTCGGAAGATGCGTGTCGACACCCGGAGCTCTAATCCCTCTCCTCTGAGTTGAACGGAGCGGGAAGATGTCGGGGGAAGATTCTGTGAGATAGTCGGCCAAAGTCAGTCAGCGGGATGTAGTGGGGGGAGTAAAGTTCTTTCTCCTCTTAGTTTGTGAGGCGCTTTGCTATATCTTTATCTGGCAAATAGCTAAAGGTTAAAAGTATCGGCGCTCCAGAGAATTGCAGTGTCTTGCAAAAGCAATCCCACTCCTTAAAGTCAAAGTTTATAGTATTCTATTGGGATTTTATGGGATAGAACAACCCAGAGTAATGCATGGCTGAAAAGTAGAGGAAAAAGGGGGAAATACTGAAATTTTCAACAGAGATAAATCAGCATCGTTATTAACGCAACAATCATGACTTTTGGTCATCATGTATCATGTACTCCCTCTGGTTTTGGTTGCTGTGCAGCTGGAAGGATTTTTGCTCTTATTTTAGTTTCGTAGAGTTATGATGCGTAACCGTGGCAACAAGGTATCGTTTTTACAACTGGAGCTTAGCAGCTGATTAGCATCTCAAAAGCTCAAATATTACCAGAAATACAACCCCAAATTCCAGATGAGCTGAAAAGAGAGGCTTAATGGATGAAGGGGAGGACCAAAGAGATTTTAGTTGTCAAATGAATAAAGTTGTAAGAAACTCCAAAAGATGCTATTTATGATCAGTTATTTCTGTGGAAAGTGGATTATTTTCCTTCCACTAAATGCTCTGCTTTGTGTCGGCCTACCACCAAAAAAAGAAAACATGAAAGTTTGTGACAAAATATGGAAAAGTTTTGAGCGTATGACTACTTTGGCAAGTTACAGTATAGACCCATATGGTGTTTTGTTTTCTTCAGCTGTACTTGTGCTGAGTGTCAAGATTGATACAAATAAACACTGAAATGAAGTAGAACGGTGCAGATCTGTGGAAAGTTTAGAGATTCTCTACTTCCATAAATCCTATAGAGTGTCTGCTTAAAATCCTCGTTCACACATCCATACGCCCACATGCACGCCACATCTCCCATCTGCACAATTACACAGTGGATTTAGCAGCCAATTGTCACGTTCAGCAGTATCTGTAGGCAGATCAGGTTCAGCTGGCTTCACCTCCAGTGATGATTCTGTTGATGAGAATAGGTTCTGGGGCGGGAGACACAACACATCTGTTTGGCTGCATCTCCTGGGTGACGGTACACAGGGCGCCTCGCTGTCCTCTCCCTCATCCAATGCAGCACCTATTATGGGATGCGCATACCCTGTGGTTCTGCCTGAATGCATCATCCCTGCCTCTGTGGGAAATCAGCCACGTCACACTGTCCTCCACCACAGGCACATTTATCACCAATCATGCACTGAACTCTCCTTTAGGCTCGTGACTCGTTTTAAGAAAGAAGAAAATGTAAAGCAGGGTCAAGAACCAATCCGTTTTCATCTATATTGCTTTTGCATGCGGTTCGGTCATCAGTCAGTCGGATCAACATCTTAGTCCAAACTAAAGCATCGCTGGATAGACTGGGCTCAAGTAGACTCAGACATTTTTTGACCAGTCTGGACTCTCAGATTCATCTACTACATAATGGTCGTTGTCATGTTGCTCATGTTGCTCATGTTGCTCATGATTGTTTTGTTACGTTTGCTTTGCTTATTTGTTCACAACTTGTAAAATTTTATGCATTCCACTGAATTCTTCTCTGTCCTGTTTTATGTCTAAATGAAAAAAATTACTAATGCATACATAAAAATGTGCCTTTAATTGTTTAACCTCGAATTGGTTCTAAAATTGCAAATTTAGATGGAAAAAATAGTTGTGAATTTAAAGTATGAAAAATATTTAATATTTCAAACAATAATGAATATGCATACATTATTGGATGAGAATACAATAAAATACAGTAAAATATTTTTAACAAAGAAATATTTTTCTGTTAAAAACAAATTTCTGTTGCTGTTAAAATTATGCAGCAAGACGTTCAGCCAGACAACTCCTGCGTAAATGTTGAAATACACAAAAGCATAGAGCCAGGTTTGGTTTGGCATTCAGGCTCCTCCATGTCTGTTGCTCAAAGTGTCAGGGACTAATAAGTCTCTTCACCCTGAACATTTCTCCTTCGACTGCCAGGGAATCAGGAGAGTCTCTGAACTTGGAGCTCATGGTTGGGAACTAGGATGATTAAAGGGGCTGAAAAGCATAAAACAGCAGGAAGTGGCAACATTCAGAATGATGTGGGAAGCTTGCAGCTTAAATAAACCGCCCATAATGGTGAGGTATTGAAATGTTCTGTAGATCATCTGCTGAGTAGCAGCACAGCTTGACTTGAATGACTGGAACCAGATTTTATAGTAATATGACATGTATTTAATATCTTAAATTTGAAACATTAAATCTAAGCCAAAAAAAAAAGAGAAATGGATAAAAATCATATTTTTTTCTTATTTACTGCACAGAATATTATCCATATTTGCTCTTTTTTTATTCAAGTAATTGGCTAAGATAGTTATCCAGTAAAAGCTGCAGCATGTAGCTTTTGTAAAAAGGTTTCATACATATTTGTTCAAATTATCATTATGTCATGAAAATATAACATGAAACAATCTGTGGAAAAAAACTTCTCTGCCTTCTTCTTATGCTACTATTTTCGTCTGCAATAGTCAGAAATAACCAATCAGAAGCAAGAGGAAAGCCTTAATGCTGAAAATCATGTTTGTGTACGCGTTCCTAAATGTGCTAATGATGGAGAAACAACTTACCGCTACAGAAAAGCTGTTTATCTGCCATCATCTAACTAACCTTAGCATTCTTTTTTTGATCTAATGATGTATTTCTGCAGAATCTCAGGGAGCTTCATGGATGAAAAAACCCCATATTGTTTGAAAATGTTACATACTTCATTAGAAATGCCACTTAAAACTTGCCAAGTGTAACGGTAAACGATAGGTGGCACTTCTTTATTCTTTAGCTTATACACCATAAATGCCTGGTTTTTGAGACCTAACTTATTTCTGAAGAGTCCATCTTCTGTTTCTGCCAGCCAGCTGACTGTCAGTGTGCAGGAACAGACTGGGGAGAGGCACCACTACAAAGTAAAGTATGTTAGCTCCCTGAGAGCTCACAGACAGATCTTAGCTTTGCCTGTTTAGGAAAGTCCTGCTGTGTAATCCAGGTTCTTTTCATTTAAATCAGATAATTAGACACCTGCCCACTGAACCTGGCCCACTTTACATAAAACAATACTTTAACAATTGGATAGAAGAAAAGTGCAGCTATTATTTCACCGAGTTCCCCTGTCACACCTCCCAGCAGCCGGCCCACTCAGAGTATCTAGTGATTTACCCACAGTCGCTTTGCTCTATTTCCCACCTTGTTCTGCTGTAAATGGACCAAATCAGCCTCTGAAATAAAACCCAAAGCCCTTCTCCTTTCCTGCTTTTTCTGCTCAGGGCATTCTCTTCAGTACCGGCAAGTGCATGAAAAGCCCCGTGGACCTGCTGAAAATCTACCTGCATGAGTCCAGCCGGGTCTACAGGGACAAGCTGGTGGAGGAGCAGGACATCCAGGCCTTTGATAAGCTACAGACAGACACACTGAAAAAGTTCTATGAGGTGAGAGTTTTTTATTTTATTTTTTTCTAGAGTTCAGCGGGGGCAGACCAGAGCGGGGAGTGAATCATTAGGCTGCCTGTTCTGTATCTGGACTTGGACATCAGTGGCCAACACAGCGAGGAGGAGGAGGAGGGGGAGAAAAAGAAAGAATTTTAGGGGAAGAGCGAGTGTAGGACCTGCAGAGACTTAGGGGAGAATATTAATCAGTGTGGTACGGGGTCCGGCTGTCAGGGTCTGCACTGCCAGGCCAGCAAATTGGAAAACATTTTAATGGTTTCCTCTCCACTGCTTCCTCCATACCCTTTCCTGCCCTGTGTCATGCCCCTGAGAAGAACCTGACACACATGCACTTACACTCAGATAAATGAGAAAATATTATCAACTCCTTGCATATCATGCAAACTTACAACTTCCCTCTACTTCCATGAAAATCTGTAGAATTTTTTCTGTCCAATACCAAACCATTGATTTTCTTGGACTTATGTCCGTGGGAGGGCTTTAACAACAAGGGGATAAATGCTGCAGGTTCTATGACAGAGGAAGCCATTTTGAAACCAACAAAATGGTACAGCGTAATGCAGTACAGCATATTTCTCTGTCCGTTCATCAACATGTCTGTCGAGAACCGTAATCTGAGTTTGAATCAACTCAGCAAACCTGCAACTCATTTTCTTAGTTGGTGAGTGTGTAGACCTAAGCTCTTAGTTTTGATACGTTTCATGAATAGAGGAAAAGAAAGATCAAGAGAACACTGATACTTTAGATACTTAGTGCACCTCAAATAAAAATATACAGTGCTGTATGTTTTCTTTCCAGTTACGCCTGCAATTACGCTTTCATTCATATACATTGTAAGTTTTGAGTTTTTAATGAACTTAGGTCTCTATAAAGGAACTTTCAAAATGAAAGTTTTGTGTCCAATAATTTCTAGTTCTTAGGTTTTTGTAAAGCTTTCACCTTCTCATACAAGTTTTGGTAAATTCTGAAATATAAGAAGATCTAAGAACCAAATACTAAATATTCTTTCACCCTTCCTGCATGAAGCTGTAAACTATATCGGCAGCAAAGGTAAAGCCATAAGTTTTTACTTGTATGAAAAAAATCTCAAAATGATTATAGGTCACATTTTTAACTGTCTTTAGGATCTTGTTAGCTAGTAGCAATACTAGCAGTACTGAGACATCAATCTCTGTGTGTGTTGATAAGAGAATTTATATCCTTATTTTAACTCTGAGAGGCTGCCAATGTTTCCAACTCGACCTCGTTCCTCGACAGAAGTTGACTTCTTAAAGGAATCAAACAGAGCAACTTTGATGGGGTATCTTCAATCTTCCTGTTATCTGCTGAAAGTCTTCCTCTCACTCTTTTTTTTTTATTTAGCTTTCTTTCCTTTTATTTGAAAATAGTTTCCTTTTGATAGCTTCTTACAGCTGTTTGGTTCCGCATGTTGTTGCTTTGTGCTTTACTGACAAGAAAAAAAAGTAGATTTCTGAGTTTCTGACCAGTTGGATTCAATCAAGTTGAAAATCGACAGATCCCTGCCAGCAGTCAAATTTTTTAGAACAGCTCGTCTCTCATACGCGAGTTGCTTTTTTTTTTTTTCTTCTTCTCACAACTATCCTTCCTTAACAGACAAAATACACGGCTAAAACTTCCGGTGCCGGCATGGATGAGAATTAACTGGGTCAGGCCCTGCGCAGCAAAGACATTTAGCCCTGTCCCTGTCCACACTGTTTAGGCCTAACAGCAATGTTCTGCTGGCAAACGAACTGTGTTCCCCTCACTGTTTACCACTGCTGTGTGTGTGTCTATGAATCTTCCCCGGAGGACGTGGAGGAGGAGCTGCAGCAGACCCGGGAGATGAACCTGTACTGCCACTTTGCCCGCGGGCCAGGGGAGCCCAGGTACATGTCAGTGGAGTCCTGGAGCAGCCTCAGTAAAATCCTGCAGGACGTTCTGGACAGCTACAATGAGGTCAACGCCACCCTGAACCTGGTGCTGTTTGAAGATGCCATGGCTCACATGTGAGTACAGGAATGAATGTTTCTTGTTTTTACAGTATTTTAAGATTCAATGTTAAAACCAGGCAGCAATGAAGTAAATATAATCTGTATGCAGCATAAATATAATCTAAATCTAAGTCTCATGTTATTGATGTTTCATCAAGGAGTCAAATTGATCGTCTAACTGATAACATGCTAAAATGTAGAAGGTTTAAAGAATACTTTTGGAAAATGGGTGTACTGCTTCTCATTCTGCAAAACGATTTATCAACCAAAACAGCTAGGCTCCCTATGCATCTCACAACACAAACAAGCTGCTCACTTTTCACTAACTGATTGAAAAGCAACAGGTTAAGTCATAAGGCATCCTGTGACCTGCTGTTATCACAGCTTGAGCATTCAAAAGTCAGTATGCTACCTTTCATCTTGTCTTTCGCTCGCCGAAGTTCCTTGAACACAGGAAACAGGTCGACATATGCTGTTGAGCAGCCGCAGCTACTGAACAAGATCAAATTAGTTTTACTTATCTTGACCAAAGAAGGCTAAATACTCTACAGACACCCAACAAAACCCAGTCAACTCATTTACAATTGTAGTTCCAATGACTTTAATCCTTTACTTTCCAATGTACAACCCTCAATGTGAATAGTTTTACGTTGGAAAGAATAGATACTCCTTTAAACCTCATTTTGCAATTAACATATCTTTGTTTTCATGGGGCTTTTTTCAGTTTCTCGTTGATATTAAAATTATATTCTTAGCTTTAGGATTATAGTTAAGCTTAGAAATCTGACAGCAACATTTGGAGGCTTTTCTGATAAATTTTCCAGCCGATAAATTGGCTCAAATTTCCTTAATTTTGGAAGATTGGTGATTGGTTGTTTAAAACATGTGAAGCTGATTTTATGCAACGATTTTATCTTCCTCGGCACAAGTCTACAAATCAGCCACATTCCTCTTTTGCTCTACTGTGAGAGAAGTTTGAGAACCCTCCCAACTCATCATGTCTACACCTTTCAATGACTGAACTCATGTTTGGAAAGTACAACAGTTTGAGCAAATAAAGTCCTGGATAATGAAAGCAGATAATGGAGAAAACAGAGTGGAATTCAAGAAAGCGAAGGGAGTCAAAATCTGTCTTCAATTGTTGAGCTGTAGTGCCAGTTCATGTGCAAGAAGTTTAAATGTCATCTTATGTATAATCACTGAAAGTAGCTGAAACATTATTGGAAATGCAAGAAAATGCAAAGCAGCTAAACTATCATCAGGAAGAGATGAAATTTAAATGTCAGCGCAACTGGAAGCGTGGAAACAACTGAGATTTGTCACTGTGCATGTAAAACATGGCAGTAGTTAAAATGAGAGTTGTGTTTGTAAGCCGCTCCTTTCCGCAACGCAAACTGGAATCATAATGAAATCAGGCCGTCTATTAAAAATGAAGAGACACAAGAGTGTTTTTTTTACATCCTGTTTAGGAGATTAAAGTGTTCTGGAGGCCAGCTCAGTCTAGAGAAAAATAACAGTTTTAATTGGAAACTGTGATCATACGGAGAGTGGGGTTGTTCTGCATGAAAACAGACAAAAACAGCCACAAAGCGAAGCTCCCGGTGTTTGTTTTGTTGGATGAGTCAGGTGCCGTGTTCAGCCAGCGTTCCCTCCCTCTACCTTTTCTCTCACCCTTTCCTTTCCACCGATTCCTCCCTCCCCCGAATGTCTGCTCTCTACATGCAGCTGCCGAATAAACCGAATCCTGGAGTCTCCACGGGGCAACGCGCTGCTGGTCGGAGTGGGCGGCAGCGGCAAGCAGAGCCTGACCCGACTGGCTGCCTTCATCTCCAATCTGGAGGTTTTTCAGATCACCTTGAGAAAAAGCTACAGTCTCACAGACCTAAAGGTTAGAAAAGGATACCAGACAACCTTATTTTCTTTTCTTATTTTGTCCCTTTATTTATGTCTGGACATTGATGCAGTTTTGATGCTTTGATATGCGTTAGTATATTCAAATATAGTTGTAGCTTTATGTTTAGGATCTCTGGCCTGCTGCAAAGGGAGTCTCTATCCAGGTGTCAGTTTTTCTAACGTGTATTTTTCCAGCAGTGCCCTGTATTTATGTCCATCTAGCATGTCAGCAAAGCTGGACAGCAACACGCACCAGGGGAGGCACGTTTCAGCACATCTTTTGACAGGGAAATGATGCCTTCACCAGACATTAGGCACGTCACACTGAATTGTGCTGAAACACAAGAAATTGCTACGTCTGTGGATTTTAGCTACATGTAGATGTCTAGTTATGCCAGCAGGTGGCACATCTTACCACTGGAAAAGTAAAGTATTACTTGAAACAATTAAATGAATTTGTCATACAATAAAATGCTCACTGTGTAAATCTTTTAAACTTCAGAATATTAGCTTAGCATTGCTTCTCCTCAACCAGGTTTCTTGAGAAAAATCTGTCACCAGAATTTTGCCGTTGTCTTCACGTTGACGAATCGTGGGTCGTATGTTTCTGGATATTTTTCAACCTCAGTCAATAATCTTTGCTCGTTCATATTTATATATATTGTTCCAGAAATAAACAGCTCTAACAAAAGACATAGAAGAATAAATAATGTGCATATTTTTCTTCTACACATCTGATGCTACAAGTCTTTGCTGAAGACAAGCCTCACCTCAGCATCCTGCTGCCACCACCATGTTTCAAAAGGGGAAGTTATGCGCCACACATTTTTTTTCGTACAGTTTTGCCATTGACCAGAGTTCAAAATCTAAATTTTGTCTTATAAGACTACAGCGCCTTCTTGATACTTGTGTTGATAGTTTTTTTTATGTCTCAGTTAGTATTTTTAGCTGAGGCTCAATAAGTTTTTCAAAGCATGAGTCATTGTTTTCTACAGCTGCCCAGCTTTTAACGTCTCCTTACGTTTTGACCCTAACCTGTCAGGAAAAAAAAGAGCTGGATTTTTATTGAGATTAAGTTGCTCAAAAGGTGGACTCATAGAGTTCACCAATAGGACTTTTAGAGTAAAAAGGAGTCGATGTCGTGATTATTATGCACATCACTAAATAATATGGCATGCATAGGTCAACAAAATGTTGAAACCACATATCAGTTTCCTTTAACTTCACTACTAGGCGCTACTTTGTATTGATCTGTCATAAATTAGTAAATAAGTTGAAGTTTGTGGTTGTAATACAACAAATTATGAAGTTCAAAGAGTATAAACCTGTTTATTGATTTCAAAGAGGATAAGGTTTCTTGAATGTCAGATGCTTTTGGGTGCGAGAAATTCCTTTTATCATACAAATCTACAGTTCCACTCTAACAGCTTCAGTTTCTCATATTTATATTCCTCCTTATCCTCCTCTTCCTCTCTCCTTCCCTCCCAGATTGACCTGGCATCCCTCTATGTCAAAGCCGGTGTGAAGAATGTTGGTACAGTGTTTCTAATGACTGACGGCCAAGTGGCAGATGAAAAGTTCCTCGTTCTGGTCAATGATCTTTTGGCATCCGGTAACAGCAAGCCTTTTCTGAATACTGCTTCCTATGGTTTCCAGGAAAAAAAAAAAAGATTTTATGTTTTATTTATTTATCGTTACAAAAAACAGAGATGTCATTACTCCTCAGTATGGATATAACATTGTGAGGAACTGCAAGGATTCCTCTTTAAGCTCTGAAGTTTGAAGAGTCCAATCCATCAAGGTCTTTACTGTTCTTTGTAATAATTTTGAATTTATTGTGAAATATATGAATTTTAATGTAATACAATTGTTCATCGACAATGAAAACTACTTCCTAAACACATAAAAATTCAAAAACAATTGTGCTAAAGGGCAAAACGTTTTCAGTTATAGTCTCAGGAACTTCATTACCTCACTTCTTTGGCTTTGTTCCGATGTGACCTTTACCAAAATTTAGCACACTAACATGCACAGTGGATGCAGAGTTATTTTAGAGCTTGTCTTGCTTTCACTTCACAAAGATCTCTCACTCCAAGTACAATGAATATCTCCAGTTAAACCACTGCCTTTTAAAACTGTGCAATCCAAAGCCCTGGAACTTGGACAATTCCTGAGCTAGTCAACCAGAGATGGATCAAAGGGTGTTTCATGTGCACCAAGCAAACTAACCGAACCTTTGCTTATTCATTACCATGACACTGCATGCATACTTTTAGCCTTAACTCTGGCATAGTGTGGGACTATAATAATGTCTGTTTTTTAAGGTAATTTTTTTTTTATTGGCTATTTCTTGAAATTAGAAATAGGCAATCATTTTTCATCCACCCACTTTTTATATCTTTAATAGACAATTGGCATCCTCGACAGAGCCCTAGATCATCACAGGGTGTCACAAGGACTGACAAGACAGAATAACCATTCAAGCAAACACTCATACATAAGTGCCATTGAGTGTTTGTAATTATTCTAACATGCATGTTTTTGGGCTGCACAGTGGTGCAGTTGGTAGCACTGTTGCACTGCCTGTTCTCCCTGTGCATGGTGGGTTCTCCGGGTACTCCGGCTTCCTCCAACAGTCCAAAACCATGACTGTCAGATTAATTGGTTTCTCTAAATTCTCCCTAGGTGTGAGTGTGTGTGTGCATGGTTCTTTGTCCTGTCTGTCTCTGTGTTGCCCTGTGACAGAATGGCGTCCTGTCCAGGGTGGACCCCGCCTCTCCCCCAAAACGTTCGCTGGAGATAGGAACCAACAACCCTGCGACCGCTCTAGGGACAAAGGTGTAAGAAAATGCATGGATGGATGCAAGATTTTGCAGTGTGGAAGAAAACCGGAGTAGGTGAAAACATGCAGAAAAGTAACAGCTGAGTTTGATAGCCCAGACTTTGTTGTTGTGGGACAGAAGTACTTCCCCAATCCCGCACATTCAACTTGGTTGTGGCTACAGCTAACAGCTAAACTCTACTCACAAATGGGCAAAGAAAACTGGTTGATGAGCACAAGAATCTGTAATAAAAAGCTCTGAGAACAGACATTGTTTTTCTCTCAAAAGTCGAGCTTAGCGGTGAGATGTTCTGAAGACATACTCCCCACAACGTAATGTGGAGCCACATCATTTCATTGAGACATGTACAGCCTTTATACACTGTAGAAATGTTGTTTTTTTCTCTCACATCAGTAAACAATACAACATGTTGTACAGTAGCCATTTCTTCATTTTCGAACTCTGACTTTTCTCTGGTCACTTTCACCACTCTAACACTGCTCTTAAGTACATCACAGACTACAAACGTAACAACAGGATACCAAACTCATTCGGCAACAGAAAAGGCACCAACAGGTCACTACATGTGGTTCTCATTGTCCCTTGTTGCTACGAAATGGGGAAACAGCCTTTCAGATCAGGGTTTTTGGAGGAAAGAAGCTGTTATTGATTCAGTTTTTATTAGCTTTTCAAGCTTTTTGAATGAACTGGTGGAGACCACTGCTCAAGAAAATATAGTAACATTTTACAGGAAATGGGAAATATGTTTGGAAAAAACTTAGCTGCTGAAAAGCTGGAAACCTGAGTATATTGAGATCCCTTCATTGTATTCCCAGACAGTGCAGGCATCTGCCAGTAAACACGCCAGCAGGCTGTGGTTTTTGGAAACAAGCCTTCGCCTTGCAGGTCTTTGTTCTCTCTCTCAAGAATCTCGCTTTCATCTTTTGCTCTCACTTTGCCAGAAGATGATGTCTTTAACCTAGTCTAGGTGATGTTGAAATATATAATCGGTTGCGAATTTTAACCCCCTCACTTCCGTCTCTTGGATTTGTGTTCTTACCACCTCAAATTTCTATGTTATGTTTTAGCTTTCACAGCTGATAAAACTATATAAAAAACACAGGCTGTGTTAAATAGCAAGGTAACCGGTTTTCACATTTAAAAATATACATAAAAATATAAAATTGATCGACACCTGTTTCGATATCAATCAGAATCAACATTAGTGCAATAATGGAAGTCAAAAGAACAAAAATATAAATCCATGACCTACACACCACTAATGACTGACCATATAGATATAATAGTGATTTAATAAATTCTACCTTAACTCCAAACCTGGAAAGAGATGGAAATTAAAATCACAGTGCAGGTGAGGAGAGCTTTAATCAAATAAGCAACTAAGAGTCCAAAGATACACTTTATGAAACCAGACAGATATTCTGTTGAAATGGTAATATCTGTCAACGGGCCATTATAATCCACACATCTTACAGAGCTAGGTATTCATAGTCACCAAGAAAAAGCAAGCACTATTACAAAACTTTGTCAGCAAGCTTGGACTCAACCAAGAGGCATGTGGAAAAAAATGCCGCCGTCAGATGAGATGTATGCAAAAGCAACACAATGTCTGGTGCAATCCTAGTCTTCCAGAAAAAGGACAGATCAGAGGTTTTCCTTCCAGCTGAGCAATTACCCTCAACAGATTGCTAAATCAACGCCAGCGGAGGCTTAGGGGGTAACCTTTTAGGGATGTGGAGGAAAGCCAAGACCTCAACCCAAGATTTTAGTGCGTGGATGTGCCAACCCTGTCGAAATGTACCCTGAGAGACTTGATGCTTGATTGCTGCTAGAAGTTTTTAGCTCATATTCTGCAAATGTGTGCTCAGAAAGAATCCATTTATCATAAAAACAGCTTAAGTTACTGTTTTGATGACATCATAGGCAAACTAAATTGATCTTAGTTGCATTAAAACTAAATGGTTGTTTGAAATGATTTTGTTCTGCCTAAACATCAATCATGAGCTTGCAGCGGGGAGCAGCTGGAGTTATGTTGTTAAATAATGATTCAGAAACCTTAGGTTACATGGGCTGAAGTTTCTTTGACTCATTATAGACTCATACATCCATCTGCACATTCCACGCTCATCAGTTACCCGAGTGGAGTTGTGACTTAAAGCAGATATCTGTATTAGCATAAGTCCTCTGCATGATCTCCTGCAGCCTCCACCTCTATTACCACAGCAAGATTTGATTTA
This sequence comes from Alfaro cultratus, assembly GCA_903066825.1. Lineage (NCBI taxonomy): Eukaryota > Metazoa > Chordata > Actinopteri > Cyprinodontiformes > Poeciliidae > Alfaro > Alfaro cultratus. The sequence continues at coordinate 14,259 of CAEFZX010018730.1, read as the reverse complement.
AGAGTCTCTGTGCTCAGTGTCAGCTCCGATCCCAACAAGATAAGAAACTCTTCCAGAGTTTTCAGACAGCTAAAGCTCACATTAAGAAGAGGTCTGCAGGCACGGCAATAATGTGATTCATTTTATTCATTCCAGGAGAGATTCCCGACCTGTTCCCAGACGATGAGGTTGAGAACATCATTGGCAGCATGAGGCCAGAGGTCCGCAGCTCAGGATTGATGGATACGAGAGAAAACTGCTGGAAGTTCTTCATCGACCGCGTTCGCAGGCAGCTCAAGGTGAAGCAGACAGATAGTACAAAGGCTCGGTTGTTTTGTTTTTTTTCACTACTGTGAATTTCTAAAGTAATCATCCAGAAACAACCGTTCTCAGTGGCTCCCTTCCAGGGGAGAGTTCCGCATTAATCTCCTTCGCTGAGTTTCGCCTATGTTTGATCTCCATCCTTTCCTAATATCGCAAAAGCTTGCCACCTCACATTCTAATTTACCATTTCTAAATAAAAAAAAAGAACCTCTCAAACTTAGATAAACATCTGACTTTATGAAGGAGCTTCTCCCCAGACAATTTTCTTCCCTGACACTTTCAGATGAACTTGAATACATTGGGAGGCGGCGGACGTCATTATAAATCACCAGCATGAGCAGAAAAGCTGCCGTTTAGCTGCAGATAATTTCTCCGACGTGTAGTCGCTTTGTTCCCCTTGGGGAGGGAGAGCTTCCAGAGGGCTGCTTATCCTGTCATTATTATAGCATACACCACCACATCCCCCAACCCCAGCACCAAACTCTCTAGATTGGGGAGTGAGTAAATAAAGAAGGCATTCCCATGGGCAATCTTCTAAAGAGCGGATTTCTGACTGTTTAGTTATTTCTGTTTAAACTGCTTGTCTGGGTGGAAAGGGCACTTTCCCAGAAATGTTGGCAAGCTTCAATCATCGCATGAAATGTGCTGAGGGTGTGTTTCAGCATGTCGCGCCGGGTGTTGAGCATAAATTGCCAAACTAGGCCACAATTTAACATGCTTTGGGAGGTTTTTTGATGAGTTGCTCCCAGTGTGTGGGGATGGGTTTGAGGGGTCAACAAGGGAAATGGGGTAGCAGGATCCTCGGTACTAATTGGCGGTCAATCCCTTCGCCACACACTCGGTGACAAATATGCCCAGAAGAAATGATTCACATCTTATTTGGACCTAATTTGGTACACATGCAGACCAGCAATGGTTATGTAAATGAGTCAATTGTGTGTGGGTGCTCTCACATACCTACTGATTCCAACATAGGGCGGCTGTGCCATCTGCACACTCCACATGCTGACAAATTTCACAATATGACCTGTCTTGCAAACCAACAAAATGGATCCCCATCAACCATTGCTGTGTGTTGGTAGCGCTGTCTAACTCCTCAAGGAGACATCTTCTGTGTCTACTAACCTTCACTTAGGTGTTTCACTAACTTTGTATTTGCTCATAACACCGTCCCTCTACTTGTGATGCCACCTCTGAGTCTCTCAGAAGTAGTGGTCATTGTTGTTTTTCTGCATTAAATATTTTATATGAAATGTAGTAAAACAGGCTCTGTGCTCTGATAATTAATAGTAAGTTGATTAAATGTCTATTCACAAGCACTGAAAAACATATACCTCAGTCAACATAGTAATTTAGTTTTAGAACATTATACAACAAATGATGTCTTTTCTCTGTGGTTTGTGGAATAGTGTACAAATTGATTGCATATCTAAAAGCACACAACATGATGTAAAATAAGTGTAATGATAAAAACAGCATAATATTGAGAGCAGTTCCACAGACCGAAATCTGTGTAGCAGACAGTCCTGTATTTCTGTTGCCAAGGTTGTCATCCTGTTTCCCCGATTGCAGTAGTACAAAGGGTTCACGGTGAGAGTGTGATGAACGTCTGCTGAACGAGAGAACAAATATTTTTCCTTGGGCGTAGGCCTTTGAATCGCACCTCCTGATTAATAATTTAGTCTAAAATTAAACGTCACCCTGATCCCACAGATACTTTAATAAATGGGTTTACTGAATATTCCATGAGGGTTGATTAAACTTTTCAACACGCACCTCCACTTTTTCTTCTTCCTTTCCAACCATAAGAAGATAATATAAAGACTAAAGATGAACTCTTGTTTAAGATGTCATAGAAAAGCCTTGAATTAAACTCCACATTCGCTGCCTTTTTTCCTCCTCTTCCTCTGAGCTGAGTGATTACCATCAGCAGTGGCTCTGGGTGTGCCTTCTGCTTGTTTGTTTCTTCAGTTTGAATTTGTCGAGCATCTGGCTGAGTGTCTCAACAAGCCAGCTGTTAGTCTCCAGCAGTGAAAATCAGTCTGACATATCCCACAGCTCTACACACCCCTTTAATCCACATACTTGATGGAAGCTTTATTTGCCTAATGATGGAGCTGCAGATAATTAATTCACAGTTCTCCATCACCCCTCTTGACCGGGAAGGCGTATTAGTCTGAGCGCGTCTTTCTTCTGTAAGTCGTCCGTGAGTCTACATGTATCCACCTAAATAACTCAATGACTGCAATCCATTTGTGTGTCGGAGTTCAACCTATGATGTTTGCTGCCATCACTTCCAGGTTGCCCTGTGCTTCTCTCCGGTCGGCAGTAAGCTGAGGGATCGGAGCAGGAAGTTCCCGGCTGTGGTCAACTGCACGGCGATCGACTGGTTCCATGAGTGGCCACGGGAGGCGCTGGAGTCAGTCAGCCTCAGGTTCCTGCAGGAGGTGGAGAACATCGAAGTGAGAGAAACTCCCGGTTGAATATACACAGTGAACACAGGAAGGAAGTTACCCACAAAAAAAAAAAAGAAAAAAGAAAGTTCTTCCTCTGAAAATGTAATTTAGAGTGTCAGCCACCGTGACGCAACAAATGCTATATTATTTTCAAATGCAGACTGAAGGCCACAAAATTAAATTCCACGCCTCAGCCTGAGAAAGTACCGTCCCTCGCTTCAATCTGCACGGTCCCCCTACTTCCAGTGTGAAATAACAGCTGACTTTTAAATCATGCAGCCACCGGTGAAGGAGTCGGTGAGCAGATTCATGGCTTACGTCCACACGAGTGTCAATCAAACTTCCAAGGAGTACCTGGCTAATGAGCGGCGCTACAACTACACCACGCCCAAGTCTTTTCTGGAGCAGATCAAGCTGTATCGCAGTCTGCTGGGCCAGAAGAGCAAAGATCTCACCGCCAAGATGGAGAGGCTGGAAAACGGCCTGCAGAAGCTCAGCAGCACATCTGCTCAGGTATTTGCATCTTTAATGGAACCTCTGTTGAAAACTTCATCCCTGCAACTAGATATTTAATTAACTTGAGAGAATTTTAATTGATACACATGCAGACAGTGATTGGTGGAGAAATGCTATACCTGGAAGGAGCTGGCATGCCTAGAATGTAGCATTAGAAGTGGTAAGTAGTGACATTAGAAGTGGAGGAATACAGTCAGTCTTCTTAGAGTCAGTCAGAACAATGACTGAAGGTCTTCACATCTTTAATGCAAACTTTGACCAGTAGGAGGCAGAACAAGATGCTGTGGTATTAAAAGAGCTTGAAATGTCTCATCGAAGTTAGATTCATTTCACTTTATTTGTATTGTCATGACTTTGTTTGGTGATACAAGTGGAAGCCCATGCTTCTCATTAAGTGATACAAGTGCCATTGCTAATATTTAATCTGCTATTAATGCTAATTATGCAGCATTCCTAAGTATCATAATTAGTTTCTAACGATGAAACTTCAATCTGTGTTCCAGTAGAAAGTCAGACTGAGATGGTAATTGATCTGTTCAACCAGGCTAACCAATTAGCAACTCAAGCATTTAACACAAATGCAAACATTTTTGGTTTATTTTTCAAAATTACCTTTAAAATGTTTTTATTTTTTTATTTTTATTTTTTATCAATAGTAAAGCCATTCAAGGAAATTCTTTTTGTTTTCATGATACACCAAAGCAAATTGCAAATCTCTGTTGCAATGAAGTTTTAAAATACCCACTGAATTGCTGCAACCTCCACACTCTCACCAAACGCTCCACCCCCATCCTACAACCCTGGTGTCAGGAATAAAGAGGATTAAGAGTGCACTTTTCATTCATCAGTGTGGGATACAGTGATGCCTGAATGCATTGCAGAGCTGAAGGCAATAGAAACACTTTCTGATTTGTACCGCATAACTACAAAGGCTCTAAAATCCTTTTGTAGGGGAACTGATGTCGCATATTAAGATAAGATTTCTTAAGAAACATCTAAAAACAATTTATTTGAACAATACAAATGAATACAGTACCATACAATAGTTACTTATTCATTAAATTTTTAATCTTACAGGGTAAATATGGAGATGTGAAATATTCTGCAAGTTTGTGACAACCATTGCAAACCTTGTCCCTAAATTGTAATTTAGGGACATCATTAAAGGTTGTCTGGTATGTTTTCCAGAAGAAGGCACTAATGGACCTCCATACTATTACAGATGCTGGCATTTGAAGAAGAATTACACCTATCCAAATTAACAATTAGTCATACAATTGCATTTATTTCATCTCTTGGTAATCGTGACTATATAATTGCCTTTATTCACTTGCATGAAAATAACTGAACAGCGATGTTTTGAGAAATAATCCCACCATGTCAACAGTTACAGTGATAGTGGAATCATAAAAAACCCTTTAACTTGTATTTTCTACTACATTTCCTTTATAAATGCCTAATTAATCTTATTTATTTTTTTAAATCTAATACAATCCACCAGTTAAACCTTAAAATTTTATAATACATAAATTTAATTTAGATTTGTGGTCATAATTTGACAAAATCTGAAAAAAACAATCAAGGGGTGTTAATACTTAATGAAGGCAGAACATTTTCCATCTCACATCTGTAATTTGCAAAGCTGTTTCCAATGAAGACTGCAAGATTAGTTGTATGAAATTATGATTTGCATAAGGTAATGTTTCCATCTTTAATATCCACACCTGGATCCATTTGTTCTAATGTTTACCATCTCTACTGTTTGCCAGAAGAGGACTATATAAATAATGGAATGCAAAGTCTGAGTGTGAAGCAGCCCTAATTATAGTGGGCCTGCTATCCTCTGTGAGTTAATGCAGAACCAACTACACAAACACAGTTTCACTTTGGCATAACATGTATCTCTGCTGCTTTGCATAAACAGGCCCACACATTCCCACCCGCACAAAATCACACATGCATAAACACCCATTGCGCATAAGTGACGTCGGTGCTGAAAACCACACAGTGTCCTTTTTTCTGTTTCCCCCCATCTCCCATTTACTGTAGAACTCAACCACATATACATTATATATAGGGGTTATTATGCTAACTGGGGAGCTATTTTAATTAGAGAGCACACCCTTTACAGCAGCAGGCCATTAATGCAGCCTGTATCTGTTAGTGCATCCACACCAATGCCTGGCCTATTTGAAGTATTGTTATTTAACATTCTGCACAAGAGGATCCGTTGATCACCAGGGGCTGCCTTGGTCATGGTAAACAAAGACCAAGAGGGTTAAAGCAAGCCCTCTATATATGTGTGTGTGTGTGTAGGGCACTGTGAACGATCCTGTAGCTGTTTGAGTCATAAGCTCCCTTAGGAAAACATTAGTTTATTTATTTTTTCCTCCTCTTTGTGCAGATACTGTCCTGCCCTCGGCTGCTTTAATTTTGATTTATGTTTGGATTTGGTAGTCTTACCACAAATGGCTATAAAAGATGGAATGTTATAAGTCATCAAAATGAGTTGCAGGAAATCTAATAAGGAAGAAAAGGTATTACCAGTATTGTTAACCCTTTGCAAGGACTCCTTCTAGCTTCAGATTGTACTAAGTCATATTGAGATTAAGAGCTCATCATTTCACAGCCTAATATAAACCACCTCATCTGTATAGCCTATGAAATGGTGTTAAATGTTGAAAGGTAAAATAATGCTCTATTTTCGCTATATCAGGCAACTTTTTTGTTCCACCTTTCTAACTACATGTTCTATCAGTTAATATGGCTACATTTACAAAACTGCTTGCATTCATATATAGTCACCAGCCACTTTATTAAGTATGCCTGTTTAGTTACTTGCTAACAGAAACAGTGAATTCATCAATCCTGTAGCAGCTTCCTATTGCTTTTGGGCTTCTAGGCAAGATTAAAAAAATAAAACGCCTTGATGAAGTTCAAAGGGAGCATCGGAATAATGAAGAAAGGGAATTTAGTGACTGTTGCGTGACATGGTTGTTGATCACAGACAAATGGGCTTTAGAATTTCATGAACTGCATTTAGCTGAAATTTTCATGCAATATCATGTCAAGTTTACAGAGCATAGTTCAAAATAGAAGAAATATATTCTTTGGGCAGCTGTTTTGGGAACAGGAATGCCTTGTCGATGTGGAAGTTAGAGGAGATTGGGTACACTGGTGCGAAATAATAAAAGAACAAATACTCATTTCAGCCAAGGTATGTAAAATCTCACCTTGAACTTTAAAGATTGGCTTTCGTCTGTCTACAATTTACAAAAGTCTCACCAAAGTTGGATAGTAATAGGCTGCAACAACATTGAGCGTTCAACTGGGTCTTAAGTCCAACTGTGACATTCAGACTACAGGGTCAGTTTGATTTAACCAACAAGAAAACATGAATCATTAATGGTTTTGAAGGTGGTGTAATGGTATGTAGGACCTTCGTACCAGTTGAGCATAGTCCAAAACCAAGTCTACCTGAGTGATGTTACTATCCAACATTCCTTTTATGATACTTTGTTCACATCACACTCTATCATGTCATTGCTTGATAGGGTTTCCCATGGCAAATTTACCTGGGTCAGAGGTCACATACATACCAATTTAAAGACCTCAAAGGCGACTGTGGCTGTGTGGTAGAGTAGTCGTCTTGCAATCGGAAGGTTGTAGGTTCGATTCCAGCTTCCTCCTGCCACATGNTGTGTGTTTGTGAGTGCGAATGGGTGAATGTGACTCTAGTGTAAAGCACTTTGGGTGGTCAAAATGACTGGAAAAGCGCTATATAAGTTCAGTCCATTTACCATTCCATTTAACACCACCAAACATTCTGCATGTGTTCAAACATTGCTGTATTTGTTTGGTACGAATTGAATATTGGTCATTGAAAGCAGTTTAATGAAATATTTCTAAGTGCAAAGTTGGGTCGGGTAACTATGGTTTGTAGCTGTTCAGCACTTACATTAGTTTATGTGAGAAGAACTCTTAATACTTCAGCCCAGCAAAACATCTCAATTTCATGATCCCAATTTTCTGAAACATTTTGAGATGGGTCCCTCCCAGTTCCATCATGACTATCTACCAGTGAACAAACCAAAGTCTATAAAGACATGAAAGAAGTGAGGTTGGACTTTCAGAACTTGATTTGCTTGGACAGAAACTTGACCTTTACCTGACAGAACAGAGAACAAAGGCTTCTTAAAAGGCTTTGTCGAGTAGAGGCTGTTTTACCTTAATGGGGTGTTGGGCTAACAACCTGTTAAACTCTATAGATTAGAAATTAGATGTCACTTGGGTTCATATATGTGTGAAAGCAGACTTTTTCCAACATTTTTTGACTTTTAATATGCCCTTATATATATATATATATATATTATCCAACTAATCTGACTCTTATTATGGCAATATAATTTCCGTGAGCTTCATAAGCTCCCCTGCAGACTTTTGTGTAATATTGTGGTTTTTGTTGTGAAAACAAAGGAAGTAATATCTTTTCTAATGGTATTATTTTTCTCAATATAGAGGGATGTATAGAACCTCAAACAAAGAGTTGCAGAAACAGCAGCACTGGTGGGTCTTTACAGACAAAGCTTTACCCTAATGGGTCAGAAACAGGAAGCAGGCAGATGTTTCTCTGTTTCATGAATGAAGCTATAGATTCAATGCGAGCCACTCGGTGAAATCTCCAACTCTGCCCATAAGCTATCTCACGCATGGATGAATTCGTACAGTCTGTTGCCGTGGTATCAAATATCTTGCCCTAAGAAACAGTTGTTCCAATTTACATTTACAGCAACAGGGACTGAGTGTGGGTTGTCTCATAAAGACAGTCAGGAGCAGAGAGACATTTTTTTTGTTTTGTTTTGTTTTCCTCTGCTTGGATTTCCATCTGCAGCATATAAACAGAGAAACGGCTCAGATGTACTGAATATCACCCATGTCCTCCACCAATTAGTGTGTCCCTGTTTCCCCTATCCACCTCCTTCCTTTCTCCCCCACTGCCTATTCATCATGTTGATGGCTCACTTGGTGATGGTCTCATATTCAACCAATTCCTTTTGCATGGAACTGTAGCGAGCCGAAACGGCTGTCTTCCCCCCGGCCTTATTTCCAGTTGGTTAATTAGCTGAAAGACAAGCTGGAAAAACAGTTTGTTTTTATTTCCCCCGTGCAGAGGTTTTGACGGAGTCGGACAGCGATGCCGAGCCCCATTTGTTTGGGAGTTATAGGGAATTTGTAACGGCTTTAATTTCTCTTTATGACCGTCCTTGGTCTCTGTTAGTGAGTGTGTGTATTTGTGTATATGTGTGCCGATAGCAGCTCTTCATCCTAAAGCTTTCTATTTTTTTTTTTTCACTCCCCCTCCCCAGAAACCCATGCCATTCATCTTTTCTGTGGCTTTATCTGCTTGGACAGGGAAAGATTTTCTCTACATAATGGATTAAAGGTCACATGGCACAATCCAGCACGGCACAACATCTTATCATCAAAAGGTTTAGGGCACTTTGTGGGGCTTATTTGTTAGGCTTTCCCAGTCACAGAATCATATCCATGGCTTTGAGCGACTAAAGAGATGTTTAGATTTCAGTTAAATGGTTGCTGAGCTTTGTCAGCTGTTGTATTCTCCACACGGCCCAGTGATGATACAATCACCGACAATAAACGATCAGTCCCTCTAAAGCATGTGAGACTTTAAATGAGATAACGGACTCATTTGCTACAATGAGTTACAAGATGGTTGCCACAATAACAAAAATAGGTTGTTTATTGCTACATTTTGTGGATTACAACCCTTATATTTAGGATCAGGTTACACTGGTGCGGATATTTTACCTGACAAGGTATTAGCTGTGCCTTTTTGACAAAGACACTAATATGAACCCCATGTTTGGTTTTTGTTTTCCCCCATGTCTGTACTTGATGCATAAATACACAATGTTTTTTTTTTCTTTCTGCATCTACAAGCCCTGCTCTCTACTCAGATTTTTCTCACGGTGCTGTAGATTAAATATAAAAGGCAATTTTCAAACAGTGATTTATTAAAAGAAAAGAAGTGATCAAAACCAACCATAATTTGTATCGCTAAAGCTAAAGCTAAAGCTAAAGGCAAAGGCTGTTTCCAATGCAGCATGACGACATTTAAATCTTTTGTGACCAACGCCTCAATTTTCTCCAACATTTCAGCCTAAACAGCCAGAGACCTTATCTTCTCTTTGAGCAATGCTCCACACCAGAGAGCTACATTTTGTGGAATATCCATAAAAAGCTGTGTAGTATAGAAACTCTTGTTAATATTGGAGCCCTTTTCAAACGGACATTGGAAAAATGTTTTTTTTCCCCAGTCACCCGAAAGGGGAAAATGATCACTAATATTATATCAAGACTAAATATGGACAAGCACTTAGCAAAAATGAAAAGTCAATTCAGTTGAACCGTACATACAGGGTCCAAGTCAAATATTTGCAATCCAATTGATCCTCATTATCAAAGAATAACGTCAAATTCTCTATGATACTAAAAAGGGCTAAAGTTTTTACGTTTCCGGTCCTTGAAGCTACTATCCTGCAGGTTTTAGATGCATCCCTGCTCCAACACACCTGAATCAAATGAACGTCTTGTTACCAGGCCTCCGTCAAATATCATGGCTTCCCGAAGAGGTAATTCAATAATTTGTTTCAGCTGTTTTGGAGCAGGGATCTATCTGTAGTTCAGTAGCTCTCGAGGCCTGGAGTTGGTGATCCCTAACCTTAAAAAACTCCAGCAGATTGAATCGAGTCATTGACCTGCTGGCAGTATAGCCTCCTGTAGATGCCTGAGCTAGGAAAGAAACACAGCTAGACAGATAAACAATGAGCCAGTTTTCAGGTCTATGGAATGAAAAGGAAGCGCATGCAGTTGGTAAAAACTCAAAGGATTGCTTACACCTTGAGCCATTAGTCTTGTTTCTCGCTCTCTGAAGTCTCCTCCTCTGATAGGTGGATGATCTCAAGGCCAAGCTGGCTGCCCAGGAAGTGGAACTCAAGCAGAAGAATGAAGACGCTGACAAGCTGATTCAAGTAAGAGCGAATTAAATGCCATTTATAATCATTCAGTGGTAATTTCTTACTTTGCTAGCCAGCAGGACACCTAGGTATAGATCTTTTTTACCCAGTTTATTATTTTATACATATATAGGCATTGCTGGCAATTGCAGTCAGTTGTAATTTTGACCTGCCTAACTGTTATCGCCAGCCTGTGCTGCTTCACTGCAGACTATGTGTACCGAATCTGGCTAATTCTCTGACTAAGCCCCTTGTGCTGCCCGCAGGAGGTTGGGATAGAAACAGAGAAGGTCACAAAGGAGAAGGCTGTGGCTGATGAGGAAGAACAAAAGGTGGCGGCCATTGCTGTAGTGGTCAGCGGCAAGCAGAGAGACTGTGAGGAGGACTTGGCCAAGGCTGAGCCAGCTCTGCAAGCAGCTCAGGATGCCCTCAACACCCTCAACAAAGTCAGTTCCTCTGTCCTCTATCTCACTCTCCACCATATTTGATTTGTCCCATCACTCTTTATCTGTATCTTAATTTTTGTTTCAATTAAAACAAAAAAAAAGATGATCTTTGATTATTTTTTTTTGTGGACTTGACTATCACAGGGTTTAGACGGGCCTTAACTGGAATAATGTTGTCTTTATGTTTCGTCGACATTTTACTTTATCCTTGCATCCCATGCACATTTAAGAGCTGGCTGGGGGATTTTCGAAAACACCCTCTGTGTTTAAAAGGTGCTGTCTGTTCAAATAAGCAGAACAGACAGTTCAATCACTGCTCAGAGCTCTCTCCAGATTCCTTAATTAGAATTCTCTGTTGTTGTCTCAAAGTCAGCACAGGTTCTTCTTCCTTTATTCTAATCCCCTCCTTTTTTCACCCCCACTTTTTTTCCCCCTGCTCAGAAGACCAGAGAGATTGCACAGTTGCTCAAACTCAATTAAATCACACACTCCGTCTTCTTAACTTTTACAATTCCCTCCTCGTTTTCCTCTTCAGAATAACCTGACCGAGCTGAAGTCGTTCGGTTCTCCCGTGGCGGCGGTGACCAACGTCACGGCGGCGGTCATGGTCCTGATGGCACCCGGAGGCAAAGTCCCGAAGGATCGCAGCTGGAAGGCAGCCAAGGTGATGATGGCCAAGGTGGACTCCTTCCTGGACTCTCTGATAAACTTCAACAAAGAAAACATCCCAGAGGCTTTACTGAAAGCCATCAGGCCTTACCTGCAGGTGAGCCTAGTGGCTGGTGGGTCGCCAAGCACTCTGCTCCAACTTCTGCTAATAAATCCTAATTTTAGCAGGCCGTGATTATAATGATAGAGTTCACATTATGGCTGTCAAGCATTAAAATGACAGCCAGAGAAAATCAAGGAGTAAATTAAGTGTTGCAAATTTAACAGCTGCCCTGATTATGAGGTTCAACGAAGCAGACACGAGGCCTGGCAGTGCAGCAGATAACACACACTTCTGTTTCTTCAGAACGCTTATATAAAAACATTCATCTTTTTGAACGCGCTCTTTGTCGGGATGTTACGAAAACTTAGCCACGAGAAAAACGTTGCACATTCTATAACTGGGCTTTACATGCAAAAAAAATACCTCTAAAATACCTCAAGGCTGAAAGTGCGGAGGGGGGCAAATGTTCTTCAATCCGATGTTGGAAACATATGGCTACAAGAAGCGTCTTGCTAATGCTGTTTAAACCAAAAAGAGTCAGACCAGGTATTAGAGGGCATGCTGTCCCAACCTTTTAATATCTTCTGTTCAATAAGTTTAATTATTCTTCATTAGGTTTTGTTTTCTTATCTAAAGAAAATTTCAGTCGGGCTGAATTTTAACATTGTGTAATAATTTTTTCTCATCTTATTTTTACTTAAGCTTCCATTGTGACTACCTTCTGCTAATGTTAACCTTTCAAGCAAATTTTACTGGCACATATCTGTAGGATTATTGAATATTTTATACGCCGTATTTGCTTGACATCTGAAGCCCCTTTGGGACGTCCTTTCAATTAATCTGACAGCAGCAAAATGTGGCGAATAAAGTCTTAATGAGCACCCCAGTCAGTCTTCCTCCAAAGTCCCAGCTGAATTCTTACCAAGTCAGGTCTTGTAACATTTAAATGTCACTTTTTACCTCGTCACATATCTGCCCTGCCTCTATTCATTCGCATTAATAGATTAGTTGCAGCATTCCGGGTTTCTCACGTTTTATTTTTGCTCTTTGCATTAAGCTTAAAAATATTCCGAGCATCAATTTGTTGTGCCACAAATGGATGTCAACCTCAGCCTCACATTGTTTGTATTTGGCCAAAGTGTAATTGCATTACGTTTCATCATTTTTGTTAGTGTTGCAATAATGAAAAACAGACCAAAATATTCACCACGTACAACACAAGACAATGAGTTGACAAGATAAAATGCTAGACTTGCAATTTTTTGCATATTTAAAGTTTATTATCTAACTTAAATTTTCAAAGTTATGAGAATAGGAAAGGATACACTAAATATATTCTGTGTTTTTAGTTGTTACACTTTGTCTTGGCATTTTGATTTTTCCAGTCATCTAATTCTGTGCTGTCCAGTAATCCTCCTTTTGCTAACATCTTTTCTATCATCTTTAAAGGCAAAAATATTTTAATGGTGATCTGACCAGCCAGCTTTGATCCGAGTCTTGTGTTCATCATACATTTATGAAAGGATCTCTATAGATATGTTCACCTTTTTGTGTGTGTTAGAGATACGTTCGTTTTGCAGCTAACAAATTACAAAAATGACCTTCACAGCACAGCAGGGGGAACAAGTTATTCTACTGTAAACAAATTTCATAAGCGGACTTCTAATGCTCAAGAGAAAACTAAGATTCCATAAATAAAGGGTTTTTTTTGTTTTTTGTTTTTTTTTTCTAATTCATACACATCTGTATAAAATTACAAATAACTTTTCATTAATTAATTTCGCAGCCAGAGGTTAGTATGCATGTCATAAGGTTGTAATGTTGGGTCCCCTTCTAATCCAAATAGCTAAGTGTCCATGGACAAGGCATTTAGCCTCACATTCCCACTTATATCCTCACCATAAGGATATTTCACTAAACTGTTACATGTAATAGATGCAAATAAATCCCCTCTTTAAGCTGCTTCTGCTTGTTTGTACATCACCAATGGATCCCGCCATGTTCTACACAGATTAAGACACCTTTGCTGAACAGCACCGAATGTTCAGCTGGGTAAACATCAAGCACTTTGCATACAAATGCACATCATATATCTCCTACTCTGTTTGAGGTGGGGTTTTTTTTTATGCATTTAGGAATATACCACTATTATTTTGTTATTTATAACCCCCCCAACACCAGAGGCATCTGGCTGAAATCCAATGGTGTTCTGTATTAATATACTTCACCAAAGTCTATTAAAGGTGAGAATTAACAAACTATCAAATGACACAAGGCAAAGTGCTGAGTTGTGATTTAGCCTCAAGTCCTGCGACCAATTGTCTCATTAGCCTTCTGTCAACCCTACATCATACCACTTGGCCTAAAGCGGCTTTACTTTAACATGAGTCACTACCTATCTTGGTGGCTCAGAGGTGTAATCACAGTGGGTTGATTCCAACCCCCCCTTGCTGCCTCAGGCCTTTTAGATATTGGCCTGAAGGCATCAAGTCCCAGCTTGAAGTGTGAAAGAAACATCATCCCAATTGAAGAAAAAAGTAGCTTCTTGCTTATGGTTTAAAATCCAAGTAACATCATAGATTTGAAATAAACTACATCATCCTGTGCAAAATGGAGAAAAGGAATCCTAGTCATGAAAATAAAAAAATAAAAAAAAATAAAAAAGAAAAAAGAAAAATATATATATTTATATATATGTATATATATTTATATATATAAATATATATATATATATATAAATATATATATATATATATATATAATAACAAAATAAAATAAAATGTTATTTG
>CAEFZX010018729.1:0-51136 GCA_903066825.1 Alfaro cultratus | reverse complement strand
AGGCATCAAAACTATGAATTAACACATGTGGAAATATGTACTAAACAAAAAAGTGTAAAACAACTGAAAATACGCCTTACATTCTAGTTTCTTCAAAGTAGCAACCTTTTGCTGTGATTACTACTTTGCACACACTCTGCATTCTCTTGATGAGCTTCAAGAGGTAGTCACCTGAAATGGTTTTCACTTCACAGGTGTGCCCTGTCAGGTTTTTCTACAATCTAATCTACAATTTTGATAGTCATGAAAATAAAGAAAACCCATTGAATGAGAAGGGTGTGTCCAAACTTTTGGTCTGTACTGTATATGTATATATAAATAAAATGTGGTGTGCACTTTGGATTAGCTTAATTTACCCTGATAAACCTAAATAGTAAGTGCAACCAGTTGACTTCAATTCCAACTAAATCCAGTCGTTGTGTTAAGGCGGCAGTGGTTTGCTATAGAGAACATTAGAGAAAAAAGCAGCATAGCTGAACGCAAGATGGCCACCTACCTGAACTGACTGGTCTGGGCTTAATGGAAGAGTGGGAAGAAGGAAACCTTGCTAAAAGAACGCCATTAGAAGTCCAATGCACCCTGATCTTGAACCAATTAGAGAAATTACTGTTTGCACACATCGTCCATTCATTCTGACTGAGTGACAGCTATTTTCCAAAGAAGAAAAAGAAAAATTATTCTTAGAGACACTTCCGAAGAATATTTCACAAAGTATTGAGTTGTTGGCTGAATATTACTGTAAGCCACCCCTTTCCAATGTCTTTGTAAAATTTGTGAAAACCATGCGCTTTCCTTCCTCTTCACAACTAAGCATTACACTGTGTCAGTCTGTCTCATAAAATCCAGATTAATTATAACAAAGTTTGTGGTTGCAACGTGGCAAAATATGAAAAAGCCAATGAGGTATGAATATTTTTAGTTATTGCCATATTTTGAGCCATTAACTGCAGAAATAATTTCACCTATCTGATGTATTACCTTTAAAAAACAAACAAACAAAACATTCTCCATTTGTTAACTGGAGAACAAATAAAACTCAAAGTTTTATTTTTCAGACATACATTCCTGCATTCCTTCTGTTTAACAGAGCATTCTGTCTTGCTATGTTAAACAGGCCGCCTACTGATTTGTACACATTACAGGAGAGTTAAATTGCAACTATTTCTAAATCCAAGGAGGAATGTGACATGAAACAATCCATACAGTATGATGGCTTGTGTTTAAAATTAGATTCAAAATAGGAAAATGCAATAGGAAACACGTGTCACAGTCAGTTGAGTGAACAATGGGTAGGCATGCCAAGTTAGCACACTGAGCCAATTTAATTGCCAGTGTGAACAATAAAACCCAAGTAATACCAGCTAATCCAG
Source organism: Alfaro cultratus (assembly GCA_903066825.1). Classification (NCBI taxonomy): domain Eukaryota; kingdom Metazoa; phylum Chordata; class Actinopteri; order Cyprinodontiformes; family Poeciliidae; genus Alfaro; species Alfaro cultratus. The sequence continues at coordinate 49,766 of CAEFZX010018729.1, read as the reverse complement.
TTTATATTAAATATGTGAGGTGGTTTTTTTTATTGCATATGGAGAACTGGGTCTAATCCTCAAAAACACACACAGACACAAGCATGGAGTCATGGAGTGAACCTCATAAGATGATTGATTTTAAAGAAGCTTCATTTGCCATTTCCATCAAACTTGGAAAAGTTTAAGCAATGAAACTAAAGTATTCATACCCACAGTTTTTTCATGTTTTGACACATTAACCACAAATTTAAATGTATTTTTAGGATTTTACATAACAGGCCAACACAAAGTAGTGCATAGCTATAAAGTGGAAGAATTTTTTCCCCATTCTTCTTTACTCAAGGTCTGTCAGACTGGTAATAACCATCTATAGACATCCACTTATAAAAACCTGCCACAGATTAAGACAGAACTTTGATTGGGTCATTGAAACACATAAACATGCTTTCATCTACAACCATTATAGTTCTGTCTGGAAGCTGAACCTCCATCTCAAGTCATTTATGGCTTCTAACATATTTTATTCTATAATTAGATTTAGTTCTATTCATTTTCTGAGTATCCTCTCTGGTGCTGTTGCAGAAAGTATCCCCACACCATGATGCTGCAAGAAAATTGCACTTCTTGTGTTTCTTTCAACAATGGCTTTATTTTGGTCATTTTTAATAAAGGTCAGAGTTGGACACATAATTGTCCTATTGACCTATTCTCTCATCAAAGCTAAGGATCTTTGTGGCTCCCTCTGGCCTCCTGGCTGCTGCTCTGATTTGCGATCTCCATGTCGAGCCTTGGAAGGCCATGTAATGGTAGGTTTGCAGTTATTCCATATGCTTTCCATTTTCAGATGGTGGACTGATCACGATTATGTGAGATGTTCTAAATTTGGGATATTTTAGAACTTAGCAATGGTTTGAATTGGCTCTATGCCTTTAGTCCTGACAACAGCCCGTGATGTGTTCTTTGGTCATCATGATACTGTTTGTTCACTAATGTTCTCTAACAAACGTCTGAGTTCTTCACACAAGATTTATTTCCACATTGCCCTTTATCAGAGTATAGGGTCAGAATGCAAATGCACCCCACTCTACAGATTTTTATTTGGCAAACCTTTTCTGAAAGTATCATTTTAATTCTACTTACAGTTATACACAACTTTGTAGTGGTCTATCACATAAAATCCACATAAAATATATTTGTAATGTGAGAAAATGTGAAAATGTTCAAGGGTTATGAATGCTTTTACAAGGTACTGTGGCAGGAATAGAGGTCAGAAATAATAACATGGTTGATCTATTTCTCATCTCAGCAATTTTAAGCAAATGTTTATTTATTTATTCAGCAAGTTTGTGATGACAAACTGGATGGTGTATTTGGACTTGCCAACACTGTAAAACGAAGGGAAATTAAAAAAGTATAGCTACTGTGGTGCTCTCCTGAAATACATAACAGGATCCAGATGTGCTCTTGCACATTTAGGCACACAGACACCTCTGAGTAGTCTTTATAAAGGCTGTTTGGACTGAGTGCGACTGAAGTGTTAAAAGTTCCTCTGGGCTGCTGCTGAAGGAGCAGTGGGACCACCAACTCAGTCCTAAGCTGCTGCTGCTGGTTTCCTGACTGCTCAGTACCCACCCAGTCAGAATTGAAGGTAGACATTATTGTTATGCCATTCACATGCATGCATGCATTATTTCTACACACGTGTGCTTTAAGTGCTAAAGACTCACGTTAAATTTAATTCAATTGACGTACTTTATTGTCCTTTAGTGGTAATTCATATACAACAGAGACCACAAAGTCTACACACAAGAACCAACACTCACAAGAACTGCTCTACCCCCCACAAAAAACATTTACAAAATTACTACCTCCAGGCAAGATGCAATTTCTCTAAAATAATTTAAAAAATCCAACAGCTAAAGGAATAAAAGACGTCAAGTACTGGTTTATTCTTGCCCCTTGCACATCAGTAAATCTCCTTTCTGATGGTAGAATCCTGAACTCAGTGTGCAGAGGACACCAAGGGTCTTTAAGGATCTGTGTTGACCTCTTAGTGACTCTTGTTCTGAAGACCAAGGTCTCTCAAAGCAGCACCAGTGATCTTTTTGCATACCTTAACGAAGCTGCATTTACAATGCTAAGCTTGCCTAAAGGAAAAATAGAAAAATAAATATTTTGTTTCTATCAACATTTCTTAAGCAAATCTTGAAGTATTTAGCATTGGCATTAAAAATTAGAAATGATTTGACATGTGGCTGTTTATTCTGTCAGAGTGCATTAGAATAGCATTTCTTCTTCTACGACATCTACAGACAGCATGTAGCATCGTCAGTACTGGTTGACATGACAGATCAATCAATCATTATTTCCTCCTCCTTCAAACTTTCTGCCATGATTTCAGCTGTGTTTATTATACTGTTGTAAACCATGACGTCTACTGACGTTGGCTTGATGTGTTTTGTGGACCTTGAAGGGTGTGTGCAAAAATGAATGTCAACTTGCCTTCACCCTGACGATGATGCGCCTTCTAGCCTCAAAAGTTAGTTTACTGTCCAGAACTTATAATGGCTAATATTATCATCCACTGTACCAGAGTTGGTACATTTGTGTGCTGGTTTCTTCAAAGATCTCTCAACAGCTCTTCTGTTACAGAAACCTCTATCTGCAAGAGTAAGTTGTTGCACCACTGAAGGAAATGTTCAAAAACTAAACTCACCTCCTTGTTATGCAAAAGGCCAACAATTACAAATAATGATAAATCTCAACTAGCTATGTCTCTGAATCCTGCTAGTGTAAATCATAAGCAGAATGGGTGACAACACAAACCTCTGAGGAGAGTCAGTTGAGCATCTATGTGACTTAAAAATGGTGCCAAAGACATACAGAGAGATCAGTCAGGATGCTGAGTTAGATGTGGTTGAAGGCTGGAGAGAAGTCAAAACACAAACAAGAATGAGTTTTCATGCCTTCTAGATGCCATAGGACAAGATACAACAATTTTGCAGTGGCATCCTCAACCCCTTTCTTTCCCTAACAAGCAAACTAAATGTAGTTTAGCTCTGCAACATTTCCAATAGTTCCCTCTTCTCTGTCTGTTCAATGGATTTGTGCAAACTTGATTTCTCTCTTCTGCAAGAACTAGGCTTGTCGCGATAAACAATAAAACAATTAATCGCACGACAAATTAAAATTGACCTCTTTTTAATTATCGGCTTTATTGTTTCTTCGGCCTTTTTCACTGTTTTTTTTTTCTTTCTTTTAAGCCAAATACATTTTTTGTTAATGGAGACTCAGAATCCCTTTTGTTTGTTTTGTTTATCACTTCCAGTGTTAAGTGTTCTTTTGAAAATAAAGTGCATCTATCTTTGGCAGGAAATCGCATGCATTATCATGTCATTTCCATTAAATCAGTTTAAAAAGGTCTTCAAACAATATTATCGTTTATTGCAATAATTTTCAGCAAAATTTGTTATCGTGACAGGCCTAGCAAGAACTTGATCAGACATATTGAGGTCAAAGAACCCTTTTTAGTAATCTAAATGCCAAACAATTCTCCACACTTTGTGAGAATAACCCCTTCTAAGTAAATCTTGAACATTAATTTTATACCTAATTTTCACCATCTTTATTTTCTTTTGAGCAATCAAGTATTGATTCACATCTCCTTGTTTGAAACCCAATGTTTTTCTGATTCAGTGCAGCTTTAATGACTTTGTTGGTACTGTAATAATTTTGTAGGGGGAATATGGTATTTTCACAGAAAATAATGTAACTTGACACAGTCAAAGTCAACTTATCCAAATTATTAAGAGTCTTGAAATGCTTTCCAGACTGTGCTGTAGAAACTAATGAATACTTTGATAGGTTCTTCTGTCCACACGGCAATTTCATTGCACACAGTTTTTTTTCCTCTGGTAGTCTGGAGCAAGAAAAACACATTTATGTTCTAAAGAGCCCCATGGATCCATTATATGTGATTCTCTAATAGTGGCATAGCATTTGTTCATGTTTTGTTTAACATACTGATAAAAGAGCCGGGGACTTTTTCAGGCAACAAGAAATAAAATGTCCTATTAAAAATGTGGAAGAATGCTTTACAAGTTCTGTAAGAGCAGCTGTTGTGTTTACCATATTTACCCTGGGATGAATGTACACCACAGTTTTGAATATCTGTGGAATTTCTTTCAAGGGAAAAAAAAAAAAAGAGAGACCAACAGAAACACAACGGAGTTCATCGTCAGGGGAGCTGCAAGACTTCCTTGAGCTGACATTGGTATATTATTGTGAGTTGCCAGACAACCCCACACCCACTCCTTGCGATTTAACAGTAAGCTGTCCATCTCAATTAAGCCAAATTTGTTGGCCATATCTATCAGTCTCACAATCCTGGCTCTGATCATCAGCTGTCAACCAAATCTCGGTCAGGGCAATCATACAAATATTCTTACAGTCTGATGAGAACTTTACTTGTGCTTGGATCTCATCGTTTTTACTCCTGAGAGATTGAGTTTATAAGAATGACAGATGGGAGTGGTAGGCGGCGCTCTGAAACTGCTCAGCAATCTTGGCTGCCATCTTAAAGTCTTTGCGTTATTATTGTGACCCAGTCTGGACATAATCATTGTTCTCCTCAGGGCATAGTGGGCTGAATGCTGTTGGTCACGCTCCGTCCACCAGACTGCAGTCTTTCATCATCATCTCCACAGCGACAGCGCCTTAAGTCACCGTGACAATGAATACCACCTGGGCCTGTGACACTTGCTGCCTTCACCATGCTCTACATTCAATCACATGTGTCTAACTGCCCTCCAAAGCACCTTATATCTGTGTGCTCTCTAATCAGCCTCCTGGCCTCTGTCCCCCAGTTAATCACTTCCACACCCACCATGAAAGTCACAGTTGTAAATTCACACACTTTTCATGGATTCTCTGTGAATAAATGCAAAGTTTGGTCATTTGCATCAGGAATCTGGAGATCTACACTGGAAAAGTTTTTTCATTCAAAAAATATTTCTCCAAGTCTTTCATTTAATGGTGCAAATAACAGAAACCTATCAGCAATGGTAATTTTGCATGTTTTCCATTTCCCTTCGGGCCATTAAGCATACATTTAAACCCATGATTTAAGTGCATAAAGTGTTTTGGTGTTGTTTAATCCTATGAGATTCCCAAGCAATTACAAATTATTTAGGCAAACACACACACACAACTCAAGCCAGGCCTTTTAGACCAATTTGGGTGTTGGGGTTTACTTTCCTGTTGGCAACCCAACCATGAATGTATGAAAATAAATATCTTAATAAAGTGCTGGATTACATCAACATTAATAATGTTGGGGTATATATTATTTGAGCAAATGTCCACAGTCCAATGATAATCCCCCACATTTATATATATACAAAATCCCGCATTTAGTCAACATGCTCAGAAAGTACCCTACTGCCATCGTGTGGCTCCACCTATACAAGGCTTACCATTTCTTTATTAAATTGTTCAGTCAAAAATTCATCACATACTGTTTTTATAATGGACTGCTTTATGTTTTTCTTTAAAAAGCCATGCGTTATCCAAATAACAGGATAAGAGATGGACCTTCACATGTTTGGTATACTCTTGGGTACAACTTCCTGATGCCTGAAGGTCCCATGTTCACGTATTCAAACACTGCCTAAGATTTCAGCATAATAAGCATGAATCCAACTGTCATATTATTCAGGAATGAGATGGAGTTTCTGTCCCACAGAGGAACAAGTTTTGTTCTAAATATGCACAACAATCCCCTAAAAAGTGAAGACGCTGGCTAAATCGAGAGTATTATCCGAGTTCCTTTACTAATGTGGCATGATGGGTCACTCGGAGAGAGAGGAGGAAAAAAAAGAAAAAAAAAGTCTCATATTCTGAATGTAGGTCCTGTGATCTGATCAAAGTAAAAAATGTGTTTGGCTGTAATGACCATTGCTACATTTGAAGGACATGGGGGAGTTTGCAACACTTGAGAACACCACCAGGAAGTACAGGAGTGGTTAGGGAAGCCCATTTATGCCGCTCTAATAAAAGAAAAAATATCTCTTTAATATGATAGTTAAATCATTATATTGAGATAGTATCGCAATATAATGAGACCGTTTTTTTGGTTTTTTTTAAATCAGAGTGGCAGAAACAGACATTTCTCTGCACCTGGATTCTTCTTAAAATACATCAGCCAAGAAGATAAGCCTTGGGTACATATGACTCTTCCAAATAAAAAGCGATCTTAAGCATCAAAGCATGTTATAGTTCCGTCAAGCCGAAGGGCAATAAACAACAACCAGAATGAAGTTAACAATATTTATTGTTACACACATAAGAGAATCCCCCGCTAACTTTATCCGTTCGTTGTCAACCCGATAATGCTCGACCTGAATTTAACCACTTCAGGCAGACAAAGCCACATAAACCACTACAATGCCCAGGTAACGCTACCACCGGAACACCATTAACAATGCAGCCCTGTGTAAAAATACCACATCAGCAGAACTTACTTAAGATAATCTTTAAACGTTTTCCTCCAACCTACCACAGCCAGCAAACAGAATGGGTCCAACACACACCTGGTCTGACACACAGGGAATTAAAGACTTGGCCACCACCCTCCAGCTTCCCTTTTATGGAGGCTCAGGCTGTCGAGACGACACCTAATGATGCCACCTGTTACAGATTGTTGGTGAAAAGATCGGGACCTTACCAAGCTCCGCCCACAACCGACCTAGAAAATCCCACGTGGCCGCAAGTCTCACAAACAAAGCCTCGCCGGCGCTTTGTTTCTATGTAAACCATGAGAGTATTTCTGAGTCTATTAGTGCATCATTTAACCAAATATCAGCTACAACAATGGACAGAGGAACTTACACGTTCATGCGAAGCTTCTCTACATTGATGTTATTTTCAGTCCTAACATTTCATTTTGCAAGCTTTTAGGAGTTGTAGAGCGAGCCTGGTAGCTACAAAAGCTAACAGATATGTTAGCTTAGCGTCAAAGGAAGGAATTACTCTTCAGTTGGTTGATTCCACAGTTCTCTTATTAGAAAGACTGTTATGTCCGAGTTGAACAACTCGGCTCCTAATTTTTTTTTAAAAAAATTAAGTACATTCATAATTGAAATATTATGTAGAAGAAATCAGTGGAGAGTCATGTAACTGCCTGTGCCGTGTCAGTTAGCAGGAGCACAGTGCGAACTGGTTAATGTCAGCTAACAAGCTGAGCTTAATGGTGTTTTTTAAAATAAAACTCAGCAAAAGACTTATTTATACAGCTGGTCATTTTCACTTCTAACATGGATACTTTTTTCGTTTTAAGTTTATGTTATTCCGTCTTCTAACGGTAAAATTTCTTACTGCTGCTAGCGTTGACTTGCTAACAGTGTTTGCGAAACGACTCAGCAGAAAGGGGCAAACAAACATAAAAACAGTGGATCACCATAGTAGTGTTGACCCAGCTGCTCCCCTTAGTCCTCAGACAAAACATGCACTGCTTTTTCTAACCTTAGTTTACTATACAGAAAATATACTGTCATCCTCTTAGCTAGAATTTCTGACTATTTACAATGTTGCGCATTTTAACCAGTACAGATACCCCACTGGCAACGGAGAACCATTCTTTTTCGACTGTTGATGCGAAAACTTTCTGCCGGTCTGCTACTCCACAATGTATTCTGGGACTACATTAGCATGTGTTTACTAATGCGTACATTAGCTTGTGTTTGTGAGACGGCCACGCATGTGGTAGCCGCGCTACTACGTAGAATGGGCATCAGCCAATGAAATGCGGCCCCTGTGGTAAGGTCCATGACTTATCGTTACAGGAAAACCGTTTATCCGCCGTAATTGATGGCCTTGCTAACTAGCCTAGCATTCACGACAAGATCTGCTGATAGGACTCTTGGGAGAAATGGGACAAGATTCCAGCAAACTATTGTGAGCAGCTTGTTGGAGAATACCAACAAGCTGCAGTTGCAACCTCAGCAGCTGGTCTCATGTCTTTTTGCAGATTTAATTATGAGCAGGTTCTCTGTCCATGCTGAAGAAAAGTCATGATGCTGTCACTATTTTGTGCCACCTACCAATTATGCATCCAGGGTTTTCACAGAAACTGTACTTATATGGAGAAGAACACAGCTGGACTCTTTTTTTTTTTTTTTTTAACTAATATTTGCTTTGTGGCTAAAATGTGTCATTTGTTCTGGACCAGTGTTTCTCAATTCCAGTCCTCACCCCCCCTGCCCTACATGTTTTAGGTGTTTCCCTTCTGCCAAACACCTGGACTGAATATGTGGGTGATTAACAGGCTTCTGCAGCACTTGATGGCCATGCGATCATTCGAATCAGCTGTTCTGGAATAGAGGCACATCTAAAACATGCAGAGCAGGGGGGCCTGAGGACTGGAATTGAAAAGCCCTGCTCTGGACTATTTAAAGCACAGGTGTCAAACTCCAGTCCTGGAGGGCCACTGCCCTGCAACTTTTAGGTGTGCCTCTGCTGCACCACACCTGAATAGAATAATTAGGTCATTAGCAGGCATCTACACAAGAAGGAGGTAATTAAGCCACTTCATTCCAGTGTTTTGTACCTTTGGCACATCTAAAAGCTGCAGGACAGTGGCCCTTGAGGACTGGAGTTTGACTCCCCTGATTTAAAGGCATTGGATTAAATGGACTGAATTTTAAGGCACAACAAAAGCTTTCAGATTTCTATTTGTAGAAAAACAAGATGACCTGTTATTTTTTTCCCCTCCCCTGCATATTTACGCACTGCTTTGTTTCCCAACAAAATACACTGAAGAATTCAGTTGCAATATGACATAATATAGAAAAATTCAAGATGTGTAAACACTTTGGTCGCTGTGGATATTCCCCAGCCCCCTGTGACCCTGCAAGCACAAGCGGGTAAAGTCAATGAATTGGTCGAATTACATGAACGTAATGTAAACATATTTTGCAAGGCTATGTGAAGTAGTGTGGCTGTTTGTCATTATCTCAGCTCCCTCTAGTGGTGAACTGCTGGTGGAACATTTGTGTGGCAGTCTCATCCCGTCTCTTCTCAGCAGAGAGAGTGAGGGAGAGAGGGGGTAGGGATTGAGAGAATGGCGGCCGTGCAATGCACCAGATGCATGGTAGAAAGGAAAGGTTTTCGGCGGGAACTTGATTCCTGGCGACATAGACTGATACACTTCGTTGGTATGAAATCCTATCATGTTTTAGTTTTTCAAAAACAACTCAGTTGTTTTGGCTATCTTTAGCCGCCAATAAAGAGCGCTGCTCCGACCTAAGCTGCCTTGCTAGCTAGTAGCTTGCTGGTTGCTGTCGGTACTGTAGGTAGTTTATAACTGTAGCAACTAGCTTGCGTGTTAGCTCCTTTGTCCAAGCTTTGCCAGCTAGCTGTTAGCCGGTGTTTGTTTTTTTAGGCATTTTCGTGTCAGTTGGACAGCTTCACACATGTATCACGGCGTGGTATAATAGCATATTTGTAATGTAGTAATGACGTTTACCGTGTTTGTTTACTGACACATTCATATACATCGCCTATGCTAACGTGATGCTAGGCTAGGTTTAGGTTTCAGCTAACCTTTATGGGAGGGGTTTTGTTGATACGCAGAGAAAGCTAATGTCACATCTGAAGGATAAAACCCTGTAGATGGCTCAAGTTAACGACTTTTATCAATTTAGCGCCACGTTGAACCCTTTTTCATGTTATTGCCTCAGAAATCCGGTTGTGTTAAGAGTATGCTAGCTTAGTCCAAGCCAACGGTAGACAAGGTTTATTGTCTGACATGAAAATAAAGACCTATCTGCCACTTAATCTATAAGATTAAGTGGCAGTAAATATAACCTTTGAATATATTTATTGTTGCAATTGAGTTTTGAACAAACCGCATCGGCACGATTATAAGTTTTTTCCTAGGCCTTGTATGGATTTACGTTAACAAATAACGCGATTAGGACCGTGATTAAACATCAGAATATAACATTTATATAAGTGACAGTTTGTTATTTTTTTGTCTTTCAGGGTTTGAAAGTATTCTGGTGGGAATTTATGGCCCAATGCTGCTGAGAGACCTTAATTTATTTGTGGGTAGGTTATTAATCCTTTATACTCGAAGTGTTTTGGTCGTTGCATTACTGCAAGCAGACTGTCAAACGGATGAGTGTGCCTGTTTTTAAACGCCCTGAAACCTTGTGGAGTACAAAGGTACCTTTTGACATTTGAAACTTGACTTAAAAATATTCCTACTTATGACTATTCTGAGGTGCCAGCTGTTGATTTTTTTATTTTTTCTGGATGATGGTTCACTCAGGTTTTAAACAAACGATCTTTGACTCAGTCATGAACTAGTTGACCTGTTTTATGTGTTGCAGCATTTAAAGCACAAATGTAATATTACTAGTTGTTTATTTCACAATATGGCTCCCAAAACAGCAGGACCTTGTTCTATGTTTGAACACCAACACCTGTTCATTCCACCTATGCATTTCCTGCATTGACATATTTTCACTCAACTAGACTTGTATGCAGATAACATATGTCCAATAGGTCACAGTCACTGGGGTATTGTTTTGTTTCAACATTTATGCTAAATCCTATTTCCTGGATTTATTCCTACCTCTAACATGTCCACGTTCCTCTGTCACCCATTTTAGTTCAGCTAACGATTAATATATTCCACAGGGAAATAGGACAGCCCTTCAAAAACTGATACATATTCAGTTTTTGCTTGTATTCACTGAAAAAATAACATGCAACTTAAAACCTGCATGCTTTATAAAAATAGTTATCAGTGCTTTAAGAGATATTAGTTTTAGATGCTTATTAGAGAACATAAAATGTAAAATGTCCTCTATGGACAAAAAAATATATACCTAATGTATTTAAATTTCATCCATAACCTAACACAATACACTATATGCTATATAGTTATTCCAAAACAGCAGACCTTGATAAATATATAGATTTTTAAAGCATGCTTGAAGTCATGAGTCTTATAACTTTTTTGACTAGGTTAATGCCATAGATCTAGGAGTGCGCTAGTCTTTCAGCAAATATTTTGAATATGAAACCGATTTTATTCATCAGTCTTATTTACCTCCTCAAGGTTTGAAAATCACCCCCTGTCTCCTTTTGTTCTGTCATGAGAGAGAACTGAAAAAAAGTGAAATGAAATTTTAAATGAAAATCGATTATTTTGTTTAGTAAATTTAGTAGTTTGGACATCAGTGCTCTAAACATTTTTATTTTATCGGACAACCTTGTGCAGTTAAAACAAGTTTGTTTTGTTTCACAAATATTAGTCACTGGGATTGGAACAATTAAGGTGCATTGTGACCTTATAAAACTTGACAGAGACGGTTATAAGAAAAATTGGTAGCGGTTGGAATTGGCAGGTCAAGCAGTTTTTTGTTTTTTTTGCTGTACTGGGACATATGAAACATTTTTGAGTTTATACTAAAAGACTATTGCTACAAAAACACTGATGCTACAGATTGAAGACAGATTAGTAACAGTCACAGTGTGTTGGAAGTCAGAAAATATAATGAAATGTACAACATCCACCATTGTCCGTGTTACTGTTGGACAGGAAATAATTTTGAGACACTGGAAATATGGTAGTAAACATATTTAATGGGATTGACTTTGAGATCTGGGCGTCTGCAAAAAGCAATCGGTTTAATCTGTAAAACAGCCCCACAGTCCAGAAAAGTGAATTTATTGATTAGTCATTTTTAATCAATTTAAGTGACTGTGGTGGACAAGATTTTAAGGTATCAAACTAGAGATCTACATTAGATTTTGAAATAATCTAGTGGTGGTTTCTGTCATCCCATACCAAGTTGTTGTTGTTATGTTACTGAATAGGTTTCATTTAATCTTTCTCCGTAACAGTGATTATTTATAGCATTTTGTCATAGCAACTGAAACGCCATGTACTTTTGAATTAGGATAGCAGTGTGGCCTGCCAGCAGTTAAGGGGAGATTTTACTGGAAGTTACACAGCTGTTGTAAAATTATGATCTGCAAGTTATGTTGAATCTCTCAGTGAATATGAAGTTTGCTTGTTGCACATTCTGCTGTTCCCAGTGTCATCTGAATTTTGCACCCACCACTTTTGTTGGGTCTCACGTTAAATCCACAGTTTAATTTCTCATAAGCTAAAAAAATGCATGTTGATTTCTGCTATGAAAGGTGAAAAGGTTGTAAACATGATGCTAAAGAAATAGACCTATCACGTGTTACTCAGAATGGGTCAAACTGTATTTGAGGAAATGTAGAGTTTGTGTTATGTTTTACAGACTGTGAACCTGATGAGTTGGATGACTGGTCAGCAGAGGCAAGCCTCTCAACATGTTCGTTCTGTAATCTGCCACTGGACAAACTCAATGTAAGGATTTTTGATGACATTGTCAAATGCACAATTTCTCACACAGTATAATATAAGATCTGAATGAAGACCCAGTAAGATAACTGATTATTTTTCCTCCATGTAGGACCAAGTACCTGCAGCTGTGTCGCCTCTCTCCTCCCCTTCTGATTACTCTCCTTGTCAGACCTCAACCATCTCTGAGAGCAGCCAATCAGCACACAAGTTCCTTCAAGCTGTGTTTCACAAGAAAGGTCAGTCTATTGTTGATTGTGTTCCCTGCTTTGGCCTTTAAAAAAAACAAACATGTATGGATCTTTTTTTGATGTATGCTGAGTGTGACCAATAGAAATGATCCAAGAAGCTGAGAATATCAAATAAATAAATTATTTAAATGTGTTCCCTAGATAAAGACCAATTAGGAAAATTATTGTTGAAAACGCATACACATATAGATAAATATTAGTATGAGTAATCGCAATGTGGGGCTATTTTGTAACCTTATGTCAATGGGATATAATGTCCTGGTTTTGAGCAAAGTGAAACTTTTTTTTTTTTTTATTGTCTCAGAAGTCTAACTTTGTCTGGCTAATAAATTAGTGTAGGACAAAGCCTTATAAATGACAGGAATAATTCAGAAACTGGCATACGCTGTTATTTCTTACGTAAAAGTAATCTTTTCTGAATTCGTGGTCTGAAGTGTAAGAAGAATGTCCCCTGAAGTTGAAAATCTAACTTGGAAAGTCAAAGTTTTCCAGATGGTCCCAAGTTCAATCATTTCTGCCACACTTGGTGAAAGTTGCAGATGTAACTTACCTTTTAGAAATTCTGAGCCTTTGTGTCTCATTAAATCAACAAGACATATAATAATGTAAAACCTCTATTTGTGTACTTGTTCTTTTGTTTGGTTGCACAAAATGAAAAGGAATAAATCATTGGTTTGTATTTGTATAAGTAGTGCAATAGCAGCCTCTCCGCCCAACGTCCACCTGAAATTTCAGAAATTGTAGCTGCAGCTCTCACTGCTTGCTGTAATTGCAGTATTATCAGTGCTTAGTAAACTGATAAGCTAGTAGTAAACAGCTTACAGCCATGGCTAACTCTGGGAGCTAAAGCAGAAAAGCCTTTTCCCTATAGTCCAAAAGACTTTTTTTACTCCAAAATGCAGCCACAGTATGTCCAAAAGAAAAACATAAGTGCAATCATTTGCATATTGAGAGTCTATAGGCTTATCAGAGGCTGATAATCTCCTCACTCAGCTCCCAGGTCATTGTTGAAACTTTTCGTTTTATGTCAAATCCGCATGAATTAAATGACAGAAACTAAATTTTTCACTGCATCTTTGCTGTATACTGTTAGACTCTGTCCAACCAGAGTCAGGTATTGTGTAAAGTCTTTCAGAAAATCGCAAAAGTGCATCGAATTGTATCGTTTGCCAAATACCGTGATACATATCGTATCGTCATCAGAATATCGTACATCATCTCAGATCGCAAGATTATTGTATCTCTACACCCCTACACAGAAGTAGATACTAACTGTTGTTATTGTGTTTAGAGTAGATACCAGCCTGATCAGGATGTAAGGCCTAATTCCAATTGAGTCTGAAACTACCTGATTGGGCACAAATTCCTCTCATGTGGGACATCAATAGTTTGGACTTTTTCATGTTTGATATTTGAAGTGAAGTCAGCCTACCTATCTTGTCTGCAAATTTCTGGCCCCAACAAAAAGTGCAACATGATGTTTCTTTGTGTCAAACATGTCCCAGTGTATGCATATTGTCATGAAAGTGGTTAATCTTTGCCTAATTAAAACTAACAACAGATGCTGATGCTTCACCTAGTCTTTGTCAAAATCTCAGGAATAAGTTGAGGAAAAATTTTTGTTTACTTGCCTATGTCAGCAATTCAAAAGTTGTAAAAGAAAAAAAAAGTTAATGCTCTTGTACTTTGGATCTAGCAAGGAAAAGGTTGTGTGTTTATATCTGGATTTTATGTGTCCAGTAGAGAACATAAAAGGGCAGTACTTTAACAAGTTAATCTTTAGTTTTACTACCGTTTGCCTTTTGTGTTCATAAGAAAATGAGAGAACATTTTTAATACTCTACACTACACCACCTTTTTAAAAGCAGTGTTCTTTTTTTTCCTAAGCTTTATTGTTTGAATATTAATGTACTGAGATATGCTCACAGGCAAATTCCTGTGTTTGTTTGAGCTACAAGTTGCGTTTATGAGCTCATCTTTGCTCCATCATACAAATTGTCAGCTAAAAGTTGAGTCGATTTTAACTTTCATCTCGATTGCTTCTCTTTGAGCTTCAGATGTGACCCTGGATTGTGATCCCAAAATACCTTTAGTTGCTCATGAACTGATGAAGAAGATGATACATAAGTTTGCTGAGGAGTATGCATCCAAGTGCCTGCTCCGTACCACAACAAATGGAGTTACAAGACCCTCATCTCCGGTGCCAGAGACATCAGATGCTCCTCTGGATCTTACAGTGAACCGAACAGGTGTGAAAAGCTGTTGGAGGTTAAAATACTTCAAATCAAAATAAACTTGACTCCGTACAGTTTTATATTTCTGAAATATTTTTGCTTTTTAAAAGATGGTGTGTTGGATCTCTCAAACCGGAACTCCACAAACTCTGCAACAACATCATCCAATTCCAACGCCTCAGGGTAAGAGTTTTATTTTGCATGAATTTATTTAGTTTAAAGTTTTTGGGATATTCTAAGAGAGAAAAAGTTATGAGGCAATAAGAGTAACTTGGCATGTTGGCGTTTTATCAAAGAATGCCCTGGCAATAAAATACTACCAAATTGGTGCTGCTGATCTTTTCATCTTCTCGCAAGTTAATACTAAGATGGGTGCTTCAGCCTGTTGACTGACTTATAGTTTTGCAATAGCTCTTTCTTGTAAATTATTCAATTATTTGGCTCTTCAACCCAAATAATTCAATTCTGTTGTTGTACAGGTTTGTAATCATACATTGTCTTAAAAAAGTATTCACATCCCTTGAATCTTTTCACATTTTTGCTACGGTACCACCACAAGCTTTATTGTATTTTAGTGTCGTTATGTGATAAACCAACTTGGAGTAGTGTAAAGTCATAAAGTGGAAAAAAAGGAGTACACAGATTTAAAAAATGTGAGCAAATCAATAAAACTGGTAAAATTGTGATTAAAAATGCAGTGGCATCCATTTGTGCTTAGTTTCTGTCTAAATGGGATTCTAATGGGGTTCTTCAGAAGACGCCTAATTAGTAAATAGTCCACCTATGTCTTAGTGCTGGGCAATCAATCAGTAATGATATATATTTTAATATCTATAGTAAATAAGACAGAATGTTCAGTAATTTCACAGAGGTCTGATTCAGAACCACAAAGCATTATGGGGGATGTAGGCAGAGGAAAGTCTTTAGCCCCTCAACCTTTCTCTTGCATCTAAGCAAGATGAATGGCATTAACTAACTCACTCACTTTTTGGGTGCCTAGCAACAACCTGTTGAGTAACTTGTGGAGCAGGAGTTGCGTGTTTCTCCACTGTGCCCCATAATTGCTTAAAAATAAGAAACAATGTGAAGTGAAGGAAGAAAATGAGTGCAACAGCCTTATTTCCATATTTAAAACAAAAAACTAATCAATAATTCTTTATATCGACTGATGTGAAACACTTGAATTGTGATACATTTTCTAGCTATATTGTCCAGCCCTAATATCCGATATTTAAAACGAAAAGATAATAAATAATTCTTAACATTGACTGAAATGAAATTTGTATATTGTGATACATTTTTCAGCCATTTTGTATAAATCTGTTCTGTGAAGGCTTCAGTAGATAGTCAAGGAACATTAGTGAACAAGCTGCATCATGAAGACCAAGGAACACACAAAACAGTTCGGGGGTAAAGGTGAGAAGTTTAATGCTGGGTTATAACACAATATTCCAATCTGGTCTAGTAAAAATCCACAACTGAATTGAGAATTTTTGTTAAGACTCTACAATTTATGTCAACATGCAGTCACAATCGCTTCTGACTTATCTTGAGCTATTTCAGTCTGTTAATGCAGCAAGCAGGTAAGACACACAACAAAAAACTTGCAGTTAGTTTCAAAGAGAGATGGTTCCACAAACTATTGGCTCAGGGGTGCTGCATAGAAATTCACATCCAGATTTCTATTAGCAAAGAAATTTTTAAATCTTGCCTTGTCTTCCTTTTGTTCTACAATTATATACTATTGTGTGTTGGTGTATCACATTAAATGAAACAAACTACAGTGAAGTTTGGGGATGTAATTCCTGGAAAATGTACAAGCGTTCAAAGGTTATGACTACTGCATGATATTGTAAAAGCTAGCTTATATTTGATATTGATACTTTGATTCCATGGGGTTGACTCTTTTATCTCTTGAGCGGTAACGTCACAATAAAGGCTTCACCATTACCAACACCCCAGGATTGTACAATGAGACAATAAGGACATCATTGCAGTACTCCACAACGCATTTACTTCCTTTTTTATTGAACTATTTATGACCAACATGTAAAAGTCCCTGGATATCTCAAAGCTACAGGGGTTGCATGCCATTCACAGACTGTCCCACCTGGACGTGAAGAGGCTTTGCTGCACACAGAGTGTGTGTGACAGACAGGCAGCAGTGTGTGAAACAGACTGAGAACATACAGACATGAAACAGTTGCAGTGATGTTACCAACACAAGGCATAAAGGAGTGGACCCCTGAGTCTTCACCCCACCCTGTCCCCTAAGCCAACCCCCATCATCACCTCCATCCTGACCCTGCTGTTTGGTCCTCCCATCCCTAGGAGGCAGCACAAGCCGAACGAGTACATTGAGAGGAGCTGGGAGCTGTCTGAGGGGTTGCTGTCCAAGGCTTTGAAGGATATCCGCTCAGGGAGGCTGCAGGAGCAGCGAGCTGCCTTGCTCTATGGGATACCCCTGCAAACCTTGCAGCAAGGTTTGGAAAGCTGGACTGACGGGAAGCTGGGTGTGCTGCATCAGCTTAAGCAAGGTGGCAGGGACTATAAGGATGAGGCAACCTCACACAATGCGATGTCCTCAACATTGGGAGGAGAAGCCCGCCTTGTCCTTCAGAAGGTGGCAGCTTGCGCGGAACAGGCGGAAATTGGGGGAGGGGCAGAGGAGAATTCAGAGTTTATTTTCCCATTGTCTACTCTTGTTTTCTATCAGCCAAGTGGCCAACAAAAGACACTCCCCTATTGTTTGTCCCAGCTCAGGAACGCTCTTCAGCGACCAACAAGTCCACCTCCCAGTTTGGGATCTCCCACATCCCTGCGGATTCCTCAGGTTCGTTCCGTGTCGGTGTCAGCAGAGAACTGCAGCATGACTGAAGATCTCCATCAAAGTATCTCGCTAACAGAGGGTACTGCCAGTCTGTCTTCGGCATCTGCCAGACCTTTATCTTTCTTCAAACTCAGATCGCCTTTGCTGGCACAAGGCTGTTCAGACAGCACCAGCCAAATACCTCATCGTCTGGGACCACGCAGATCCTCACTGGATGAGGCAGAAGACGGTTACCGGGATAAAGACAAACAACCCAGAAAGAAACGGGGAAGGTATCGCCAGTACAACCATGAGCTGATGGAGGAAGCCATCACCATGGTGATGGCTGGCCGCATGAGTGTCTCTAAAGCTCAAGGAGTTTATGGAGTGCCACACAGCACACTGGAATACAAAGTCAAAGAACGCACTGGAACTCTGAAGAACCCTCCCAAAAAGAAATCTGCTACCTTTTCTTCATCTAGTTCCAACTTGTCTGGATCCGATACCAAGACCAATTCCAGTAACTCAGGAAGTCTTGCATTAGCTGCCGACACGAAGAGTTTTTAGACCACAGAACGCCTCAAAGTCCTCAACACTTGAACAAACCAACTCTTACAAGATAGAAGTTTTCTGGAGACTTTCAGAAATTCAATTCTTGCCTTTAAGAAACACATTGATATTAATATTCAGGTCTTTTGTGTGTCTGTGATAGTCACACTTGAGGTTGTATTTTTCTGACATGGTCCTTGGCTGTTTTTTTGACCAAATTTTTAAAATAAATTGCTCAGTTTTCAGGTAACTGTGGTGCTCACTGCATCTTTAGTGTACATGGACTACTAAACCAGATTCTCAAAACCACTGAAGTTAAATGAGCTTTGTGAATTTTAATTGCATTCATTTTTTTCTCACAAATTCTAGTTTAGTGAAGGTGCAATACCAATCGTATGCACTCTCTTTTAAATTGGGTGCCAATAATTTTTTTCCCCACAATGCCATTTCAAACTACTATGAAATGAAGCAGTCTGTAACAAGACGTTTCGTACAAACCATGCAAAGGGTGACATTTTGTACCCATTTAGAGAACTAATGATTCTAAATAATTCTCTTTAATCTACCCAGTCTTCTATAAATAAATCTTATGTGACCCCATTTGGACCATTTAGTGGTCCAAATGGGGATCTGAAAATAAGAAATACAGCACTGTTCTCAGAGAATAATGCACAAAAGAAGTTATACTTAAGAGTTATGAAACTACAAAAATATAATAATTTTACAATTAGTTTATTGATGTGTATTGCATGTAGGAAGTTGTGATATGGCAAATTATTGTTGTGTTTTTCAGTGGGAAAACTGGCCCTAATTGTTAGCGTTAACTCTGCTGAGGATCAGTTATGGAAAACACAGCTTTGAACCTCTGGAGCTCTGAAATAAAGTGTGACTCTCATATTTGTTTCTTAGTTGTTAGACTATTAGGCTATTCAGGTTTATATCAGTTCTCGGAACTCCATGGTAGTGGAGTATTGATGATTGTGATATTCAACTTTTTATCTCTCTGGGTTTTACCTGAGCTTCTCAAGTGACTTAGAGCCATTACAACTATTGAGGTATTTGCTAACATTGTTAAACACCTCTGATAACAGGGAGATTGTACATGACATACAGAGTTTTAATGTTCAAGAGATAGGTTTAAAAATAACTTTTGCGTGCTTTTATTTTGTGTGGGCTTGTCTGGAACATTTGTTGGAATGCTACTGTGCTGCATGTTTTACAGTGTGCACTGAGAAGCTTGGGGACACGTCTTTTCTTTGTACATGTACTGCTTGTAAACAATGTTCTTTTCTTATCAAATATTTACTTAACTGCTACAGTAGCTGTATTACTGCTAACCTCATACATGACTGCTGCTTAACTTTACTCGACTGTTCTCGCACATTGGTGTGTAGCTTTGTTGAACACTTATATAAAACTAAGGCTCAAAGATTCAGAGAAGAGCATGAAGCTGAAAGACAGATTAGCGTTTGTTGCATGTACAGGGCGCATTGTCGTTGATAACTATTTGTTGGTTACTGGAGACTACAATAGGTTCTTTTGTGTGAAATGTCTTTCTGATTGTAACTATTTAATGCAAGGCTTAAAAGCTGCTGCTTCTGTTCGTGAAAATTCTAGATGTTGGTACTTTTAATGTTTGCCTCTCAAATGGGCCTATTTTCATGAATAGTGCTATTACCAAAGCAGCATTTCAGGGTTACCCACACAAAGCTGCCGTGATTTATTTTGCTGCTATGCTAGCCTACCTGTTCCCTGTGCTCTTACACGATCTGACCTCATCCTATTATACAGTACCTCTGAATCTCATACGTCCAGTGTCCAGTTTAGCATTACTAGTGATGGAGCTGTTATTTGTTTAGAAACATTTATGAGCTGTTTGTTTCTCATGGAAGAGAGCCTAAGTCTATAGTCATTACCAATACTTTAATTCCTATATGTATAGAAAGCCATTTAATGGAGAAATTCAAATCTATAAGGATATTTGCCATGTTTCTTCAAAAGCTTCCCGTCCCTCAATTTTCTTTTGTTGTATATGAGTATTTTTTGTGTGATGGTCTCTACAACTTTTTTGCTCACTGTGTCTCAGGCTACACAGTATTACCTTAGGTACTCACAGTATGATAATCTGGAGTAAAAATACAATGGGTTCATGCCAAGAGAATATCCATATAACCAGCGATAGCTGCTTATTGTATCAAAGGCCCTTTTCACACATGTTATATATTTAAATCAGGTAAAATGAAAATAAAATCTAGAAAATATATGTACAGGTACTTAAATATCCACATGTAAAAATTGTTGAGTGTTTCAGCTCACAGATGAGCTCAAGAACTCAAACACGGTTTCAGACGCAGGGTAGTGGTTCAACTTGGGAATTTCCTAGGTGTTTAATGCCCATGGAAATGTTGCTTGTTCTTATTCCTTTGTAGCCTGCTGGTGAATGTGGTGATGAGGTTTTTAAGTGAATGCTGCTGAACATTTTACTTATTGGCAGTTTAAAATTTCACTATTGTAAAGGATTTTTATTCAAATTCTTCTCAATCTAGCAACTTGTATAATAAGTTTTTCTGCTCTTTTGGCACACAGATGCACAGGTGCTGTAGGAAAAGGCAGGGGAAATTAGATAATGCATTTATTATTTTATTTATTCAAGATATATTTCTATATTTCTTTAAATAACCAATTAGATAGTAAATCCTGAAGGACAGAGAAACTGACTACTATTAAAATGACAAATAATTAATGTCACACTGACTGGAAAACTGGAAATTTTTATTTTTTGTATATTTGGTACATCAATATTTCATTGTACTATTTATTTTTATATTTTTTGGCAGCAGCCATCCTCCATAATTCTTCTCACTGTTCTCAATTTTCACTGTTCTGTATTTTACAGACAGGTACAGACCTGTATCTTACCAGGTCTGTACCTTCGGGATGAAGATTTTACAAAGGTACATTTTAGGTAATTTGGAGAACACTGTTTCAGCTTAATGAAGCCTTCAGATTAAATAAAACTGCATGTGTGAAAAGGACTGACCGATCAAATTATAACCAAGCCCAATTTCCCACAAACAAATGAGAACACAGTAATGTTTTAATGCAAAAGACTAATTGCTATACGTTGTGTATAGACATTAGGGTTCTTAGGTGAAGAGTTATTTTTGTTTGAACTGTTTGCAAATCAGTAAAGCAACTTCATTAATCTTATATTTATGCATTAATCAACTGTTGCACTATAATTTATTTATTCTTTTGTAGAATCCTGTTCTGTTTTGGTATGCATTGTTATTTATAAATTGTGATGCGTAACTGTGATTTTAGGCTTGACTGTAGATGTTTTTAATTTATGTCGGGGCACTTTCATCCAGTGTGATGTGTAATGCTACAAGTGCATGAACACTTTTGAACTTATATCATTTCAGTCCAGAACTGACAGAATTTCCTCATTCTTGTGTTTTTGTGTTTATGTTTCTATAAAATAATTTAAGTGATATTTAGAAATTACCTTGATTATTATAACTCAACAAGAACACTACAGAATGTAATTTTATATTTTGTAAAGTTTGTCCTTGACAAGTTCTAGACCCAGAAAGTACTTAACTATCAGGTAGAAAAAATGTATTCTCTAACACTATTAAAGTTAATGTTGCTGAATATTTGATTTTTACTGGAAAACATCTGTAACTGTTGGCTGTTTTGAACAAAAGGCGACATTTTGAAATTGTTACTTTGTTGGCAGAAATGTTAATACAAACATACTGTTGCCATACAATGTGAAAATGCCTTTGAGTGCTTCTACAATCGTTCCTCCTGCTTTCAGCAGAACGTCTCGGTCGCCTTCAGCAGCTGATAAATAAAACAGTTCTCCACATCAATCAGTAACTTGTTCTGGCTTTAATTCCAAAAATGTTTGTAGCACACTATATTTTGACATGGACAGCTGTTCTTACTGTTTTTGAGGAACTGCTTATGTGGTGCAATAAAATGTCAGCTTTACATGGTGCTTACCTAAAATATTTTAGTCTTAGCAATTTAATTTTTTGTTAATTAAAAAAACCTTACCAGCAAAAAATGTGAATGTTTTTAAAGCAAGATTGTGCTTGAAAAGCTAAATTCTGAATTTTATAATAAAAATGCAGAAATACTTCCTGTCAAGGGAAATTATTTAATGACATAGTTGCTATCCACCAATTGGCAAAATATGGAATAATTGAAAATACCAGTTTGTCACTTCAGCCTGGCTTCACTGAGACCCCCACGAGGACCACAGTTCCATATCTAGACACGTAAAACTACGTCATTAAATCTCCAGCTCATGTAATTTTATGAATAATTGTTCTTAAATAAATAGTTTTCATAAAATTATAATCCATATAACTCCCAAAAATGAGAAAATCTGGGGGATAGTGGGGGGTAATTACATGGCACAAGTAATTTTCACTGGTATAGAACAAGCTCTCCATACATTAAATGTGTAATATAAATAAATACTAATATTCACAATTTAAGAAAAAAAGATATTACCAGTACTCTTACCACCAATATTGTTTTTATATATTTTCTAATAACTTTATGCTCTTGCCAGATTGTCTGGAGTTATGGCTTCTCCTCAGTGCAGGGGGGCTGAATTGACATGGTTTGTTTATTTTTGTCCTGTTAGAGCAATCTTTTAAGGTATTAAGTTGAAAATCAGCAAAAACAAAGCAATATCACTTCACTTCACTATCTCAAGTCTGGATAAACAGCTCGGTACAGAAATACATAGTCATATCAATCCAATCATAAAGACAGATTCAAATTCAATCCTAAGTCAAAGTCAGTTTATCATGGTAGGTCTTACTGTTTCTATCTCAATTTATAGTTGGTGACAGCTGTGCTGAAATTCTTTGTGAACAATTATTTGCTGACTTCTGTTTGTTTCGGTATATCCCTCTAAATGAAGGTTTTGCATTTTTATCTTTAGTTCCTGGCTGCCATCTGTTACAGAAGAAGGGGGAATTGTGGGACAACGAGGGACTACGTTACACCATCGTTCTGCTTTGGATGCCGTTCTACGTTCTCTCTGCCCACCACACCAGTCCTTACTCTACCAAATCCTTAAACTAGCTCATCAGGAAAAATTGCTTTCATTTCACAGATCAGTTGGTCAGACTGAGTTTTACTGCTGTCACTGTGGCGTAAACCCACAAGTTGATATAAAACCCCATTCAGTCTTTTTAAATGAATGTAACACCCGTCACTACAGGTTCTACTGCCCTTCAGGTGATTGTAATCAAAGTCGTTGCAGTTTCCCATACCATCTGGGGGACTCTGAATCTTATGGCAGCCTTCATCACCACTCTTTCAAAGACTGTAACAGTGAAAGTCAGCAGGGCTCAAGCTCCGACTGTGTGCAGAGGTGCAGGACAGAAAAGTGTCCAGCTCCATGCTCTGAGACATTACACTGTAATTCCAGCCAGAGCCACGCAGCAGGCTGTGTAAACATGTTGTTGTCAAATGTCTCGTCTACACAGTGTACGTCCTCCTCTAGATTATGCAGGTCTGTATTTCATAAGAAACTCCTGTCTTGCTCCTGTTCTTGTTGTCAACCCCATATCTGTCTGACACCTGTCAGAACCAGAGAAGAAGCGGGTTTTGGAGATGGGGATAGCGCTTGTACTGTCCTGAACAGAGAGCGTAGTCCTTCTCCTCCTCGTCTTTCTCCTATTCCCCAAGATATCAGTAAGAAAATGGATGAAAAGCCACCATCACTTTCCTATCACACTCAGGGGAAGGAAGCTGACCTTACAGGTAAAAACAGTCAGAGGAGTTCTTGCTACGTGGCAGGTGTAGATGCATCCACAGACGCTGAGCTGCAGTATAAGACTGTAGGACATAGTCAGGCAGAACAGAATCTGGGGGGAAGTTCGCTGCAGGATATTGTAAGACGTGTCACTCGTAATCTGGACACCATCACAGCAGACCCTACTCTGGTCTCTACAACAGCTCTTTATGTTTCTGAGGACCAGTCCCCAGATGCCTCAACCAGCCAGCCATTCCATGCTGATGCCCAGCTGACTGAAATCATTACCACAGTGCTCCACACAGGCAGTGCTAGTGACTACAATCTTAGTGAGCTGTTTAACCAGCATCATAACAAAGAGCCAAAGTCACCTAACACCCGTTCCCGTCGGCGGCAGGAAATTCAGGTCGCTACTGCAACACCTGCTGACGATGCATGTGCCAGAAGGAATGCCTTAGCAATAAAAAGGGAGTTGGCCATGCTTGATCTGTCATACAGTCAGAGAATGGGGGTGCAAGCTAAAAAAGTAAGAACGAAAGCAAAAAACATATCTGTACCTACTTCTGTCACTTCTCCAGACTCAGATCTAATTAAAGAAGCTTGTGAAAGAGAGACAGAAGCAAGGGTAGAACTTGGAAAGAATCTAGATCTAGAGGTTAATGAGGGAACACCATGCATAATTTCTGCTGAAAGTGACAGGGACAAAGCTGAGGAAGATGTGAAGGCAGTGACGGGAACAGATGAACTTGAGACTGAACAGGAAAAGAGAGAAGGAATAACATGTTTTGACAAAGGTGAGCTTACCATTTCTAATATTAGACTTGCCCCTGAGCTGCTAAACACATGTGGAAAACAAGTTCTAAAAGGTGACCATGCAGTGCAAACACAGACCGTATCGATGACTCCCATTTCTACTGACTGTAATGAAGAGTGTGGGTGGAGCCAAGAAGAAGCCATATTAGTTCAAAACTATGATACAGACAGCACACCAGATAAAGGTACTCATAGTCCAATGAATGAGGGGCAGAAGTGTAAGTCACATCAGTCCAGGGGAATAAGAAAGTCTGTGAGGAATATAGTCCCTCCACAGCGGCTTTCTTCCTACATCACATGGCATACTCCTATTTCTCATGCCTCATCTGTAGAAACTGACATCACCCTTGCAAAATTAGACAGTAAAACCCCTCCATACCCACAGGAACACAAAGGAAACCTTACCTTTGAGCCAACACCTAAGGAGCCATCTGAACCAGTGTGTAAACAGTCAGAGGGTAAATGTCAGATCTTACAGAAAACTGTGGCCATTGAAAAGGGGAGTTCTCAAAAAGAGAGCCCTGAAAAAGAAACTGATAGCAGTGATAGTTCTGCATATGGAAGGCTCCGGCCATCTACAAGAAGACAAAAAGCTTTGAAGACGCTCCAAAATACAATAAATGTTAGCAGCCCCAAAATTCAGTACATCAGCCCAATAAAGCTCATGTATGTATCCCAAGTGAAGGATAATGAAGGAGTTAAGTATAGTCTTAAGTCGGCAGGTTCCGGTTCTAGTTTACAAACAGATGAGGCATTTGACCCATGTGTAGAGTCTTCATGGGCAGGGACACCTCAGAAGCACAAAAGCCAAAGCAAGGAGAATGCAGTATCACCCGCAAAGAAGAGTCCTTCACCAGCAAAAGCAGTTACCTCACATGAATCACCTACATCGTCACTGGCCAAATCAGCAACATGTCAGTCTTCACCTAGGTCAGCTGCCTCTTCACCTAAAAGCAGTGCAAGAACAAGTGATGGCACTCCATCCAAACGTTTATCTGAAACTGAGAACCAGCGATCACCACGTGAGTCGGTGTCCCTCGCTGAAACCACTCCTCCAAAACGACGTCCAGGCCGACCAAGAAAACTAGGACCCCAGCTCGAGCAAAAAGTGAAGAGGCCCATTGGCCGTCCACGAAAACAGAAAGATTCAAATGCTGTATCGGAGTCTAAGTCACTAAATGGAAAAGGTTCCAAAACTGATTCTGAAGACGATGTCACCAAGAACCTTAAAATAACAGTTGTGTATGGTCGTTCAAGAAGAAACAAACGAGTGGTGTCTGAGAGTTTTGACCAGCTCCAAACAGATTTCAACAATACTTGCCATGCAGTGGATCTTAAAAGTGACTTGGGCTTTTCATTACACTGCTCATCAAGGAGCTCATGTATCATTAAATCATCCCCAGAAGAATTTAGTTTTATTAGAACTGCAAAAGAGCCCCCAATTCAGTCTATCAGTAGCATTAAAAGTCAGGTGCCTCTTGAATCTGTGCCCTTGAGGAAACCAGGCAGACCTGCAAAAATTAAGATCTCTGGAATTTCAGTCACTGTTACTTCTGCGTCACCTCGACGTCGCCAAATTCAGATAAATAGAGAGACCCGGATATCACCTAAAGCGAAACCTCCAAAGAAAGCACTCCTTCTAGAATCTGAAAAAGAGCCTTACATAGGCATCAGTCCATTACCAATTAAAAGTAATTCAATGGAGGTGGTGGAAGCAAAGAATAGAAATAAATGTGAACTGCCAAATCAGACTATACCATTAAGGCACTCAAAAAGGGAGAGGAAACCCTCAATACACCTCGTGCATGCTGTTGCTACCTCTACCTTTAGGACATACAACTGCAGTCATGCTCTGTTGAGGCGCTCCAAGAATCTTCTTTTAAACAAGGCAAGCAGTGAAAGGAGACAGGAGGATCAACAAGCGAGTGCAGAAACTCAGACACTAAAACGACAGCCTTCTAGAAAAGAGCGAGAAAGCATCACTCAAAATCTGAGCAAAGTGGCAAAGGTTTCAGTAGAATCAATCTTTAGCCCAAGAGAGACGGTACGGTGGTGGGTGGCATCAGCTAAGGAGAAGACAATGAGCCAGGAGCTTGCCAGACGGATAAGAGTCATCTCTGACACGTGGGTCACTGATTCTCCTGATGACCAAGACAAAGAAGTGGTCCATAATTCTAATCTAGACTCGATGGAAAACAGTCCAGTCACCAGAAAGTCGAAAAAGTCCTCTGCGGTCCGAGCACTGTTTGATTGTTCACCCAACAAACCAAGGTCCTGTAGCATGCAGCAGATCTGCTCCTGGTTTATGCAGACCACCGAGACACAGTCTTTGGCTATTGTCAAGAAGGCAAGCTCCCGTAATCCATTTGAAATCATGCACTTCCCTCGTTCTACCAATAATAAAAGTGTTCGCCACAGTCCGCAGGCAGAGCGACTCCGCAAGCATATCAAAAAGTTTCCAAAGACTGTGCCAAAAAGTCCTCTACAGCATCAACTGGCTATGCTACAACTGAGGAAGAAGAAAAAGCCTAATCAGATATGTCGTCGACTGTTTGCTTCCAGACTTGCAGTGGGCAAACACAATCGAGGTGTTATGTGGTGGAGATTTAGCTTGTCTGCTCAGTTTCGGGCCACTTTGTTTAGAGTGAGAAGAAGGTTTTTTACTTTGAGAGAAAGAGAGAGGTGGCAATCGTGGAAAAGTAAAAAGGAAAGCAAAAGAAAAATGGTCTCCTCAAACAGGCCAATAGCTAATGTTCTTCAACTGAATCATCATAAAGCATTACGCAGATCAGCAAAACAGCTATCTGACTCTCTTCAGGAAAGTTCTCCCACCTTCTCTGTCGATCAAACTCTGAAACATGCTGATATCCACAAAGAGCAGAAGCTCTCTTCAAAAGCCTGGAGTCCCGAGAAGCTGAAAGAATGTCGTGTGTTTCTGAGGAAGATCAACTCTCCAGACAACGAGTCAACCGAGGAGGAGGGGGACTCTTGCACTGTGACACTGGATAATGGCTCGCCTTCTACAGACTTCTTTGAAGGAAACGAGAAGGACCTGGAAGGAATTGCTAAAGCTGTGAGAAATGGAAGAAAAAGGAGCTTGAACAAGAGGACTTGCTCAAGAAAGTGGTCAGATTGTGCACCCAAAACGGTCCCAAATGGGAAACAGAGGGGTAAACACAATCAATCTGAGGTAGCATGCCCTGACATACCACAACCACCACCAGCGAAAGTGTTGAGACAATCGCGAATGAGGGGCCTGACCGGGCCAAGATGGTGCGACTATGTTATTGGTAACTGCCCTTTTCCTAATTCTTCAATTTGAAGACATTAAAATTTAATAATTACAATGAAGCCTGTCAAATTAAAATTATCTGTTTTTCTGCCAGGAACCTAAATGAAGCAAGGGCTCCTCCTCTTTCTGGGATGAGATTGCAGTTTAACCTGGTGCCTTCGGATGTTGAGCTGACCACGTGGACTGACTGCCTCACTATGGTTCAGTCTTACACTCAGTAGCTATGGAGCAGTCTAACTTAAAAAAAAAAAAAAAAGCTTGATGTTGCACTATTGTTATCCATGGACATGTATGTGCTTCTTTTCTCTGATCGTGTATATTAGAGCATTACTCATTACTTTCAAGAGTTTTAATAGGTTGAATATTTATAAAGTGAAACCTTGTAAGGAAAGACGGAGCTCGACGGCATCAACACAGCTCCACCCCACATGAAGGTCAACACCACTTCTGTTCTTTCAGTTTGTAATTTTGCTATTTAAAAATCACTCCTGTTCTAAAATTTGTTAAATATATACTTTTTATATTTATAACACCTCTTATTTTAGCACTCTTAAAATACAAACTTTAATTTGTTTTTTATCACATCGAAGATAAATCATTGAAATACTTTAACAATGTTTGTCTAATCCAAGCCCTTGGTTTATTTTTACTTAGCAGACCACAAAAATACTTTTAATGAAGGAATGGTCTTTGCTGAATTGTAACTGAATTGACACTTTATGTTCCTTTTAGGTAAGCTAGTGATTTGTCACCCCAACTAAAAGCATTTAATTGTTTTGTTTTTACGTCTGCAAGCTTGCAGTGACTACATGCTCTTTGTTGTGTCCCACCAAGCAGTTGTAGGACATAAGCTTTGCTTTCTCTGTCCATTCGTGGTTAGTCGTAATCTGTCTTTTTTTCACCTCCAGCATTCACTTAGTTGCTGCCAGATGTACTTCTTGCACTATTCCACGTGAGATTATTAATCCCACTACACAGGCTCCTCCTCCCATGTTTTGCACAGCCCGTGTCCCACCCCCAGGTCCTACTGTAAACTTAGAAACTCTCTTTGGTGCAATACAAAGCCAGATGATTTATCATTATTTAGAAATTATTTTATTGCTGACAAATGGATGTACCCAGTTACCATTGGCCTGGAATGTTATTCACCTTTGTCCATTGACATGTAATGAGATTTTAATCCATTAAAACATGTCAGTACTCTTGCAGTCACCGATGTCCTCACACTTCAACATTTAATGGGTTAAAAGAGATCGCTCTGCTTTCCTCTCTTCAAAGAAGCAGGAAAGTAACAAAAACGATTTTTTCCACCATAGCATTAAATCATATTCTACTTCCAGCATTATTTACAGTATATGAACAGATGGGAGATGTTACTGCTTCTCTAGTGTTTTGTTTTGTTTTCCTTAAGATGCCTACCTCCACTGGGGCTGTGCTAAGCCTACTGCTGTTTAGCTTACTAGTCATAGATGAGGCCGGAGAATTGATTGACCAACACTAATCTGGGATCAGTTTGCTTTTCCTGCCATCTAAGAGCACATAGGTCAAAACTTAACCATACAGTGAGTATTATGACTGACTACACATTTGCATAGATTTGTCACTGGTTGCATTTTTATCATAAGGGAGGTTTGTAAGGCTCGGTCTTGTGGTGAATAACCCTGGTGCTCTGTTGTATGTGTTTTTTAAGTGTTTTTATACAGTGCGTTACAGATTTATCAGAGGTGTCTGTAACTGGATCAATAAAAGTTTTTTCCAGTAAATCCTGAGTGATTATTGTTATACTGTATGAATGGGCCAGGGCGGTACATATCTTTAACAAACCTTCAAGTTAGAGTTAACCAAAGGGTTTGACACTTGTAGGCTTAGTTTTAAAACGTAAGTTTAATCCATGTTTAAAACAGGCTGATAGCACAGATTTTTATCCATTTGAGGATAACATGCAGGTAGATGTATAGAATATTGTGACATAATTTTTTGTCTCATTTCAAAAAGCAAAACTCAGGGTATTATATACATTTGTTATGTAGAGTAAAATAATTAAGCTTTTTTTAATCATTCTAACAAAATTCAGTCTCAAAATTAGAAAATTTTAGAATATATGCCCTAGTTACAGCTTTTGGGCACAGGAGGACAAAAGAGGGAAGAAGGGACACGAGGACAGGGAGAGACAAGGAAGGAAGAATTCCACAAGGACTGGAAACAATAGAAAATAAGGAAAACATGAGCAAGAAACAAAGGTGGAATGCATTTAGCTAATGGGACAAAGTGAAAATATAAATGGATTTTCATTCTTTCATTTTCCTACTTTTATCCACTTTGAATAAGCAAATACAGACCCAGGCTGCAATAGGAACCATATAAATATTAACATGAAGAGTTTTAACGGCTGTTGTTCTAATCTGTGATACCATCAGAATCGAATAAACAAACCCAATGAAATTAATTTACTTACTCATGGCTAATACATGTAGTAAGGGAGACAACTTATTTTTCCTATTTGATTTTTATTATAAAAGTTAAGACAGAAAAAAATAATGGCACACAAATAAATTCAGTGAAAGCTTAAGATATAACAGCAATAGTTATTAGCCATGGATGTTTAGAGCTTAGTTATACGTACTAAGACCCAGAAGGTAATGAATAATTATCACTATATAGACATTGAATGTAACAACAGTAAATAAAAGACAAGCATTTCTGTTCCTGCTGAGTAAAACACAAACTGTTCAAGAGTGAACATTCATGACACATTGGCCTCTTGATTGATGAGAGGGTTCAGATCCAGTTTGGTTTTCTCCAGAGCTGCAATCTTTGCCCTCCGTGACGAACGCACCACAGGAACAGACTCTGGGACATTTTCTCCATCACTGCAGCCAAACAGATGCACACAGACTGTAAAGGTATGGCTCTGTAAAAGAAAACTGGCATGTTTCTGTCCTGTTAAGATAGATCTGAACTCACCTCTCCTCTGATGACTCAGCCTTTCTGCTCGGCCTTCTGCCCCCTTTGGCAGTGCTGGCTTTCCTTTGACCTGTGCAGACAGACACTCAGGTTACCTCCTGGAGCTGAGTCACCTCCTCCTCCTGTCAGGAGCTCTATAAATAAAACTGCTCTGTGAATAACTGAATGTACAGGCACAGGGTCTGAGTTACCTCTCTTAGGTCTCTTAGAGGATTTTAATGGATCTTCTGTTGCTGCTTCTACAGAGACACAATGCATATTTACAGAAATTAAAGCTTTTCAAAAATACACTCAGCATCTCTCAGGTGATAAGACCACTCCTTCACAGCAGGTGTAACTGGATTTACACACATCAATTCGCTCAACCACAGAATATCTAAAGGTGTGTACCGTCTGCGTTGACGTCCAGTGGTTGGAGAGCACTGGCGTTGACGACCTCTGCCTGTTCTTTAGACTCCTCCAGCTGATGCAGCATCTTCTCCAGAGCACGGAGGCAAACGCGATCCTTTACCACCTACCAGGACCCAAAGAGGAGCCGTCAGACAGGAAGAACTGCAGCGTAGATCCAAGTCCAGTTTGTTTCAAAATGCTTCCAAACGGCACCAAAGTGCTTGGTCTTGTTCTCATCTGTACCTGTACGAGCTGCTGCAGCAGTGTCGTCAGGTCGTCCCTCACTGTCTCCTCTCTGCTGAGCTCCAGGTTGCTCAGAGTCTTGGCGTAGAGGCGGACTTCAGGCGCAGTGGGCTCTTTGAGCATCTCTCCACACATACGAACTGCCAAGTAGTCATGAACACAAACCTCCTGAAAAAAACACACATCAGGACAAATGGTCAGGCATATACAGACTACTGAAATTCAGTGAACGTGGCTGTCATGTGTGAAGTGCCTTGCAGAAGTATTCACATGTTTCGAGCTTTTTCAGATGTTATCAAATGTAATAATTCAACATTAAACATCTCATGATTGTGAAGTGGAAGGAAAGGAATATTTGGTTTTCAAGATGTTTTTACTACATGCATTCGTGTCCAAAGGCATGACACCTCTACATAAAATCCAAAACAACATATTTCCTTTACTTGCCCCCCAATTATAGATTCCAGTTACAAGTAATTTGATAAAACCATCTGTTCTGTGAAAGCCTGAGTTTGATTAAAGAACATTAGGGAGGGAACGACATGAAAAGTCATTTGAATCGGCTGACATGTTTTAAAGTGCAGAGATCTTCTGCCAGAGACTTGCTGAAGTTCTGGGATGTTGTTCCGTCTTACCTCTGTGTTAGCTGAAGGTTTGATGAGTCCACTGGGGCGGGTCAGCTCAACTAGTAGTTCAACCACGTTGTTAATGTCCACCTCAGCCAGTGGAGAAGTGGCCGGCGCGTTCAGCAGAGTCCGAACTGTTGGCAGGAACGTCTCCTCCACAACCTCCTGGTGGGCTCTGTCACACAAACACCACCTCCTCTTTAATCACATCGCAAAGAGAGGAAGTCCTCTGACTAAACTTGGGGGTGTTACTACTGGGAGACCTGCTCTCGCGGGCGTAGAGTTGGAAGAAAACTCCCAGACAGTGGCGCAAGCGGACATCGTCCTCAGTGACAGGATTGTACCACAGCAGCACCAGGCGTGAGAGCATCTTTGCACTCGAGATGCGACCCGTGTACATCAGCTTGGCCAGACCCTCTGCTGTCTCCGTCCGCAGGTCAGACATCTGGGTTTGTTTAACAGAAAAACATTCAAATTCCCTCCGAAAGTCAGACACAAATAAGGATGCAATGATTTTATGGATTATTCTGATGATTAATAGAAAACTGGATTAATGTATTGGCTTATTGTGCAATTTTTTTAATCTAACCATTTAAGCTTATTTCATAAAATGTTGGAAATATATTTAAAAAATACAAAAATAATTGAATTCCTTATTTACATAAGAATATTGTATTGCCTAAACTGTAATACCATCATTCTTTGAGTATGCTTCATCATTTGTACCAAAGGATTCATCTGCAACTAAAAAAAAAGATTCTATCAACATGTGAAAATCTCATCCCTCTTCTTGACTCATCAATACAGCGCAAGACTGATCTAAAAAATAACATCAGCTGTTTGACAAAATGTATATATTTTTTGGCTTACTTACTGCTGAGTGTATTGCTCTTTCAACAAATGGCTTTTTTCGAGTCTATGTGCTCTAACAATTAACTGTTTACTAATTTAATTATTTCAGTAATCGATTCATCACGATTAATCCAATTGATTGTTTCAACCCTAGACACAAACACTTATTTGTCAGCGGTGTATGAATTAATCAAGCTCACCTCACTGTCCAGGAACTCTGACAGCATCACCAGTATGCTCTGTGCGGTGTCTTCTGGAATGTTCCCCTTGTCCTCGGCCGATGCCGCGTCGCCCTCCTGCCTGTCGGGTGACAGCGGGGGCTGGACGGTCTGAGTGGACGCAGTTTCAGAGAGCAGCTGGAAGCCGAACAGCAGCAGTAGGTCAATGATCGCCCGCAGAGCGCTGATGCGGATCTTCACCTCATCCAGCTGGGCGATCTGGAGAAAAAACAAAAAACAGAGAAAACACAGATTCTAGTTTTGTTCTCATTAATGCTTTCAGATCTATGGTGGCTCTTAATGTTAAGAATTACATTGCCTGTAGTGTCTTGCAAAATTGCTCAAACCTGACTATAGTTGATGTAAGTTGAGAGAAAATATTTGCTTTATTTCCTCATATAATAATTATCAGGGTATCCAGAACCAAATGAGGAGAAGCAGCATTCAGCTTACATGCACCACAAATCTGGAACAAACTTCCAGAAAACTGTAAAACAGCTGATGCCCAGGTGACTGAAATCAGCTAGCTACTGGTAGCCTCAACCACCTCAGACATCTGAATACGACTCATATTTTTCCCTGATAGAAAAGTCCTGCGAGACAAAAATAAAAAACCTACGAGATGATATATTCCATGATAAAAATCGAAAACTGAATTTAAGGTTCACTTGCATTTTTAGAATGAATTTAAGACATTTTAAAGTCTTAATTTTAGACACGTAAATTTCAGACTTTTTAAGGATGGGCAGACACCATGATTATATGCTTCTTTCTGTTGTGACCTAATGCTTGTGGTTGTGGTGTGAAAAAGCAAAGAGGTATGAATATCTCTTCATTTCAGTTTAAATTAATTTTATATGTTTGAGCCATGCTGAAGGATTTGTTGCTAGAAAATGAAGCAGCAGTTGCTGTGAACCCACACAAGTATCAGAGGCTGCAAATAAAAAACAAAACAATCTGCACACTCTGGTACAAATATGTTCAGAAATGAGTTCACCTGCAGCAGGAGGACCATGTGGGTTTTGGCCAGCTCCTTGCTGTGCAGGGTGCAGGTCCCCAAACACACCACAGCCATATTACGAACAGCAGGGTGAGCGTTTGCTATGGAGGGAAGGACCTAAGAAGACAAGCGAAAGAAATGAGACATGAACCACAGCTCTGCTCTTTCCAATTCTACAATTTCAACAACAGATTATTGATAAAATGAGTGCACAAGTTAACACCCGTTTTGACAGACTGATTCAAAGGAGAAATATTTTTCTTCTATCTCTATTCTTGATAAAGATATTTTGGGTTCTCTCCTTTTTGAAGACGAAGTATTTTTAAAACCGTCTTACACAGATGCTATTTTTAAGATCTATTCACAATTGTAGTTAACTCTTAACTGCACCTTCCTTCTGCTTTCTCGTGTTTTTGTTATCTACTCTGAAGACCTGCAGTAAGTTCAGAAAGTTGACATTTTTCTGATGCCTTGACTTCTACAGTTCCCCCAAAAAGCCATTTCTAGCAGGGACGCTTGAATTGCTTTGATTTCTTTTTTTAGCCCCTCTGCTGCTTTGAAGGAATCCGAGTCAGACTCTGTGCAGCTTGGAGGAGGAGCATGTTTGTTAAATGATGGCACAACGTTTGAGGAATATTTAGCAGCTCTCAAATAAGGTTCCTGAACGGTTTTACTCCAGTAACAACTTACCAGTGCTGCACGAGATGCTAAGTCAGGGATGCTTCAGTCCAGTCATCAAGAGCTAAGGTCTGGTAAGACAGCTCTGTAGCTTCAACAACGCTGAGCGAAGATTTTAATGGAATTTGAATCAACTACAATAACACAAATTTCCTGTGACCTGGTTTCTGTGATCATTAATCGCTTGATTGAGTAAAAACCTTTCCAGACTCCAGTTTTAACACATCTCAGTCACTTTGGAAATACAAAAGTTTACTGTGAAATTATCCCAGATTTCTAATCAATTATTAATGTTACAGTGAGCAGGACTTAGAAGGAAGGCCAAGAAAGAAGGGAAAGACATTGTAGGAAGCACGAAATTGAGGTACCAAGTTCAGAAGGAAGAACAAGCAAATGATACTGAAAGGAAGGAAAGGAGGAAAGAAGAAAAAAATGAAAGAAAAAAAGAGCAAGAAATTAAAAAAATACTGGAAGGAAGGTAGGCCAAATAAATACCAGAATGAATCAAATGCAAACTAATTACCAGTGATGACATCAAGGCGCTTATAGTGGGACCAGTCCGAGTCTTGATGTTCATCTGCTTTAGCAGTTCAGCACACATCGTCAGACACCTCAAAAGAGTCTCTGGGTCGTTCTGTCACAGAATATTATGTTCAATTTTTAGCCATCTTTCATAACTGCTGTGAATCTTCTCGTGTCCTTGCACACCTTCTCAGCGCGAACCTCCTTGTCGACTGGCTGGCTGCTCGCTGAGATCTCCTGCAGGACCTGGTTTCTTTGATCCTCTAGACCCGCGATGGAGTCCTTCAGCTCTGCTGCTCGACTGAAGTCCTGCGCAGCGATGCAGTCCTCCAGATCCTGTTTGGCCTCCAGGAGGCGAACCTTCACCTCTGCAAGCTGGAGGGAAGAGAGGAAGAGGAGGATGAATCGAGTCATTCCTTAGCTGGAGTTAACTAGGTGAGTGGACAAAATCTCCCCCCTCCACTCATCTAGAAGGATACAACTGGATAAGATAAACTCAAGGGATTAACCAATAAACGGTAGAGATTAAACAATTAATCGTGATTAATTGATTTTTCTTGAGATAATCGTCAACTAATTTAGTAATCAATTAATTGTAACTTTAAATTATAACTAGAGAATACAGACTTAAATAAAGGCCATTTGCAGAAATATTACCTCCTTCAGAGCAGTAATTAAGCCAAAACTTGATTCATATTTGGCATTTAAGATAAAATAAATGTTCTTAGTTTGCAAACATGTTCTACTCAGAACTGCAAGTGACATTGTTTTAGCTTCACTTGATTACATGAAAGTGATGCTATGTTATTGCATTTTCGGGAACATGTTTTTCTTTCTTATTTAAAAAGGGAACTCATTTGTTTATCTTTTAATGTATATCTAATATTGCATAAAATAAGCTTCAGTGTTCAATTTTTTTTTTTAAATCAGAGCGTCAAAATAATCAATAGAATAATTGATTACTAAAATAGTTATTAGCTGCAGCCCTAATAAACAATAAATATACAGTACAATCACACTAGCACATGAGTTAAAATAATAATAATAATAATAATAATAATAATAATAATAATAATAATAAACACATGTTTTTGTCCAAATATGTTACAATCTTACCATCAGGTGATGGTTTCACCTGTGCAAAAACAGCTGTATAATTTTCAGCAATTATGCAATCTGGGCAATGTTTCTCCAAGTCTAGCCCACCTGGACCTGCTGCCGGCGGCTCCTGTTCTCATCCACCGGCTGACTGGCCTCCATGATGGGTTCTCTCAGATCTGAAATGATCTCTGCCACCTGTTAAAGAAAGCCAGCTCCTTTAAATATGAGTCAGAGAGGTGATGATTCAACAGCTACACCGAGACATCGGAGTTAGTATTGCATTGTTTTTCGTTTCCGTCTAACTGGTTCTTCAAGCTATGGTGTTAAGAATCTACTTTAGTTGATAAGAAGTCTGACTTGATGAAAATGTTCGTCGTCTAAACTCAAAATCTGGCTTACGGTCTGGATGCGTCTTTGGTCGTCTGGGATGAGGGCGAGGAGCTTCTCAGTGAGGAGAGACACCAGAGAGGACGGGGTCTGTGTGAGAGCCAGCATCTCCTGCAGGACCGCCAGAACACGCTTCCTACAAACACAACTCAGTTAGCCCAACATATCATCACACAGAAAGTTATGACACAGTATGTCTGCATCCAAGTATGCAAGTAATTTAAGACAAAATATTTGCAAGAAAACTAAAAATAACAGCTTCAGAGTTTCTATAGATTTTTTTATGGCAAAATTTCTCCTTTTGGAAACAATGGAAGGACAAACTGACAGATGGATGGAGACAGAGGGTGATAAAATGTTCCAGAAGTTATTGCGATAAACGATGTCTATTTCAGACCATTTTCAAGTAATATAAAAGGTAATGGCATAATAATGCAAGGACACCCTCTCAAAGATTAATAAACCGATAAGTAAAACTGGATCAATATTAAGAGCGTATGTTTATTTTCCAGTAGAGAAGGTTGGACATGTGGGTCATGTGACAGTGATGCAGTGCAGGAGTGTTTAATTGAGGCAGAGAAGCAACGTAGGTGGTGTGGTCGTTTTTTATAATGTTGAAAATCTAGGATAATATATACATCAGTAAACATCGATTATTGGTCAACAGCAATAATGTCAGATCAAATGTTTTATATCTTTTCTTCTTTAATTGAAATTTATTGATTGCTCTTGTTTCCTTTACATTGTTTGTTGGGAAATTCAGGAAGATAGCATTGCCAGTTTTGCAAAAATTAAAAAGAAAAATGGATGAACAGATTGATGAGCCAATGGATACAAAGATAGATAAACTGAAACCGAGTTTTAGTTTGTACATCTACACCCAGTCTGCATGCTTCATCCATCCTTGAACCCATTCATGGATTTATTCATAGACAAAGATTGAGTTTGGCATTACATCCAGATATTTTTGCTCTAGATTTACCTGCCACCTTCCTCGTTGGTATCGAGGCAACAGATGAGATGGATGAGCTGCTGGGAGATGAACTCTTTGGTCATGACGAGCTCCAGCTGGTTGAAGTCAGCCCTCTGCTCCTCTGTCAGCACAGGCACCGCCTTCAGATAGCTACAGCGGACAAAGCAAAGAGTCAGTTAAACTCCAGCAGTAGAATCACCCTCCACGCTTAACTCTCTACAAACACACACACACACACATACACACCAGCAAGGCAATACGGCAGGGGTGTCCAAAGTCGGTCCTCGAGGGCCGGCATCCTGCGTGTTTTAGTTCTCTCCCTGGTTTAACGCACCTGGATCAAATGATGGCTTATTAGAGGCCTATGAAGTATACTGACATGCTGAGAAGGTTGTTATTACCACCACCCGGGAGAGAACTAAAACATGCAGGATGCCCGCCCTCGAGGAACGACTTTGGGCACCCCTGCAATACGGAGTAAGTGGCTTTCTGCAAGTTCAAGTATGAAGCACCTTAGGCAAGCCTGGCAGCTAAAAAACATATTTTTATTTAAAATTAAAATCACACTTAAATATAAAAAGTGAGTAAAACACACACAAATGGTTAGGCACACTTTAAATAAATTAAATAGTAAGGCTTCAGTTATCCACACAGTTACATACATAAAGTACTCTTCAGAAAACAGTGCCTTCAGATACCTGCGGTTGCAACATTGTCATAGAAATTTTGATTTTCAGATTTATTGTGTCACAAAGTAGCTACAATAACACTAACTACATACAAGAAAAACACAAAGGAACATATTTTTCTTTCTATCCGATACAAAGAGGCACAAGATCTTACTCGCAGGACCAATAGAGGGGGAGACTGGGACTAAAGCCAAATGGAAATCAAAAGCAGCTATTTAAAAATCGATTACAGCCCTTAGAAATAAATAAAGCTCAAAAGTGTTAATTTATTTTCTGCAGTTATTGGTGGGTGATATCTGGAAAATGTGTTTTAATTTTAAAGTCTGCCATGTTTACACAAAGCAAATATAACTGAAGGAAGAACAAGATTTGTACTAAATCCATGAGAGTTTTGTGCATGTTTAAAAAAATAAATAAATCACATGTGACTGTTTATTCAGTCCTGTCACCATTTTGTACAACTTTCTTTCCCACAAATCCTGTGCTATGTATTCTATTGTTTGCATCTCCACCAATAGCGTGACTTAAGCTGCTTTTGATCCATGGTGCATTCACTTGATTGAAAAATATAGTTGTTTTTTTTCTTCAAGTTACCAACTGGTTCTACTTCTCCATGTGCATCTCTTCATATTTTACAAGATCCAACAAAATCAGAAAGCTTATATTTTTTTTAAATCCACTGACTTTATGAAACTCATTTAGAATAGACTTTGAAAATACAAAATACTGACTGCACAATACTTATTTTGTGAATTTCTTATCTAGTAACTTACCCAAAGAGGTAGTAGCCATAGGTTGCAGCATCTGGCAGCACTTGTTCAAGCATTTCCTCCCCATCATCTCCTTTACCCTTCAGGAACTCACACAGAGATCTCCAGTAAAGCACATTTTCACAGGTCATAGAGTCCTCAGGGATCACCTTTCTGTTGTTAAATCAAAACATTATTAGTTTATGTCAGACAGCAGATTGTTAAATTGGCACACTTGAAAGAAGGAAATCTGAGAGCCTACCTATCGTCGAGCTGCGCTCTGTTCTGCAGCAGCTCCTCGGCTGGCATTGTTTTAAAGATGGCCTTCAGGGTTTGCATAGCCGTTTCTGCACAGTTCTCTACATCCAGCCGATGGAGCAACTCAATGACGTTTCCATCCAGTCGAAGCAGCCAAGCCGGCAGCAGGCGACTGCAAACAATGTCTCTCACCGACTCTGTAACACACACAGCCGATCGAAAAGACTGATTTAACACAAACACACTCAT
Source organism: Alfaro cultratus (assembly GCA_903066825.1). NCBI lineage: Eukaryota > Metazoa > Chordata > Actinopteri > Cyprinodontiformes > Poeciliidae > Alfaro > Alfaro cultratus. Next base: position 9,749 of record CAEFZX010018729.1, on the reverse strand, counting down.
CTGAAACTGGCCTTTAAGTTTAAGAGCCACAAGGTGCACACATTTTTTTTATATATGTGTAAAAAAAACAACACATATATAATGTAAATAATAATTACATACATATAAAATCAATAAAAGATGTTTTCCATGTTTTTATTTATTGTTGTCTTGTAACTTAAACTGCTTAGAAACAGAAACTACACCAGAAGGTCAAACTGGTTTTGATACACTAATAGTTTAAATATTGAAAGGTGCTATTTTAGTTAAATTAATCATCAACCCAAAAGATTTTTAATAGATTTGAGAAGGCTATAAATATTTTTTATATAGTTAAGCCTGATGATATTTTTAATATGCATATACTGATGCTATTTGTACATTGTGTGAAAATGTTAAGTGAAACTTTATCTGTTCGCAACAGCTATTCTGTTGCAATGGACATTTTTTTAACCATGAAAAAACAAAACATTACCTGAGGTGTCATGGAGACCTTGCTGCAGTAGACCGACTCTCTGTGCGATGGTAAGAGCTTTAATGTGAACCTTATCAGAGAGAACCTTTTGCCGAAGACAGAAAAATAAAGGTGAAATTACAGAAGAAACCAGAGTTCCCAGTATTTTACTTACACACATCTTTTAGTTGACTGATTGCAAGTGTACCTGGTAGGCCAGCTTGCGGACGTTCTCTTTAATGTCTCGAGTGCGTTTGAGAACTTTAGGTAGAGTCCGTGGCGACATTGCAATGCAGGAAAGAACGGCACGTCGCACTTCCGCGTTACTGTCATTTTCTAGAATTAACATGTAAGCTGAAAATACAGAAGAAACTAAGAGTGAGACAGCTGATGGGCCAATAAAAATAGAGGAGTCACAAACTTAGAATAAACAAAGACTGACAGTTATCAAGCCATGAGTACAATAGCAGAAAACCCAGATCAAATATAACAAATAATAAGTTAGCCACAAAACTGGGTGCTTAACAACTTTCTGAAGTGCAATACTTACAAGATTTAAAATTAACAAGTAAAACAATAAAATAAAAAAAACAAACCATTGATGGTGGGACAGTCGGGATCCTTTGGCTGTTGGAGGCGGGTCATCGCTAAAGCAGCCTGAATCCTCACGTTGGGGAACTTGTCCGTGACGCGGACCAGCATGGCTTGGTGGATCCGATCGAAGAGGTCGTCGTCGATCTGGGCGTTCTCCGCCATACTGCCCAGCAACTTGTTGATCAACTGGCACGCTCTGAAACGCACTGCGTGACTGTTGGCTTTGTGAGACTGAAGGGAGAAATGGAGGGAAAAAAGTCAAAACAGCTTCTATCAAATAAAGGACAACAAGTTTCACATCACTCATCAGGTTGGCAGTGCAGGTATTTTAACTGTGAAGAGTCATTTAGACATCCAGGTACCGGTGCATGTCCTCAAAAAAGGTCTAGGCTGTAAAATATAATTACGAATTTTTTACACTTTTGAATTTGGATTTTGAATGTCTAATAAAAGTCAAGAAGAATATGTAGGCATATACGCTTAATACCTCTAACAGAAAGTTGAAGATGAAACTCAGAAATGGATGGTCATCTTCATCTTCCTCCTCCTCTTCTTCTTCCTGCTGCTCATCTTCTGCATTGGGCAGAGGCTGGAAACTTGTGGCAAACTTGGCCACAAACTCGATCACATTTTCAACAGCAGGCTCTCGTTTGTACACAATCATTGCATACTTCAGGTAGTGGACAAACTCTTCATGGAACGAAGTCTTGTCCTCAAGCTGGAGGAGGAAATGAAACATGTGGCAAACATTCAACTCTAAAACAAATAAAAGCAAAAACGTATTTTGGATTGAAATAATAAAAATGTAAAAAAAACACTGTCTTGCTGAAGTATCAACCACAAACTTCATTTCATTCTGTTGAACAACACTATGTGATCTCCAAAATCTGGGATTTTGTTTAACACAGAGTTCTCCAACCCTGGTTCTCAGGGCCCAATGTCCTGCATGTTTCACGTTGCTCCTTGCTATTTGACACCTGGCTTAATTGAATGGGTGATTAACAGAGTTTAGCAGGAACTGTGCTGAAGTAGGGAAACATCTAAAACATGCAGGTTAGGGTTGGAGACCACTGGTTTAACATACTTCCAACATCTCCACAACGTTGTCCCTGACCTTTTTTCTCTTTGTTTTTGTCTTCATGGTCTAGTTTCTTCACTAATGTTCTCAAACAAAAGGCCTTGGACCGTCCGAAATTAAATTGCAACCAAATTACGCAGCTTCTGACGCCCCGTAGTTGCACTTTCATTTGTAAAATTTTGAAAACCATGCATTTTGGTTGTCAATAAAACCTATTGAAGTTTGTTGTTATAAAGGCTCAAGCAAGGCGATGTTTGATGTTTATTTGAAACAGGCTTATTAGAGAAAGGTGTGTAGTAGGTACCTTGTTGTAGCGACTCTTCAGGCTCGCCACCAGCTTCGCCTTGTTGTTGTGTCCTTTTTGAGCCCGTTGAAACGCCTCCTTTAGCTCCATCTCACTGTCCGCAGTCATCTATCACCAAAAAATATCAAATGCATATGAAAACACATTTAAACAACAGCAGGCCTTTTAGCCAAGTGGAGAGCAACGTTTCTTTTCCAGCGCTGACGCGGCAGCAGTCTGTTTGTTCAGATGAGCAACACACTTTACACGCAAACAAGAGCCAAGAAGCAAGTCCCTCACGACAAGCCGAACTTTGTTTAATACATGATTCTAATGTCACATGAAAATGGTTCGTCTATCAATTTAGAAAGAGTTATACATTTACCTTGCTGTGAGCTTTCTAGTCGTAAAACTGCCGCCTGTTTTCAAATTCAACCGTAATACGTCAGTTTCCTTTTCTGTGAAGCCTTAAGGGCTTTACCGCCACCTACTGGATGGGAGGGAAGGTGCTTACTAGATGTTCCTGCACTTTCTCCCTTTTTATGTTGTAATAGTTATACTGCAAAGCTATGCCCCTGCATCACTGATTTCCAATGTTCTTATAAATTATCATGAATTTGTTAAAACTTTAGAGTTCTGCCACTCTAGGGCTTTTACGTAATTCCATCAGATAATGACAAATTAAAATCAGTTCATTTCAATTTTATTGTAAGTCCACAATAAAACAAGCAAATGTTTTTCCTGGATCAATTCCACATAACAGTAAAATATCATCACGTAGCTCTCAGAAAACACAAGTAGTCAAAAACACATACACTGAGAATTTATAAATAACTGCACTATGTAATGAAATGGTGACGTAAGTCATGTAAACTGTCTTTAGAGGAGTTCAGCATTTTAACAATTTGAGTTAGAAAGCTGTGTTATAGTCTGATGGTTCAATTTTCACTGCTGCTGGATGTTTGCCTGATGATAGTAGTTCAAAATGTTCCTAGAGAGAGAAGGAGGAGTGTCTGACAGCGTCCTTTAAGCTCTGCTCCTGCAGCACGTCTCACTCAGCTCCTGAACAGATGGTGGAGACGCCTCTGACCTTTCTGCTCCCTCTGTCTTGTTGCTGCTTGAGTTGCACTCAGAGATGCACATTTTATATATAAAACCCTGTTTCGGTAGTATTTGTTGTGTTAGTACCTTGGTTTAGTTAATTGTATAATATACTACATGTATTCATGCTGCAGCAAAGATAACACATTGTTATCCCATTTACGTTAATCTAGCCTATGAATTTGTTGTTTTTATTATTTAGACATCTGTAAAAATTTGGAACACAGTCTTCAAAGAAATCATATGTGGCTTTCAAGTAAATTTTTTTTATTGCAAACATTCTGCTCTGTGCTGAGTAACCGCAAATTAGCATGCAAGCTCTTCTTGACAAGCACATCACTCAAAGCTTGCAACTGTAAATCTAAAAATAAGTGTTAGTTTGATCAATTTGATGATTGACATACCTTTGATATATACACCAAAGCTGTCCCTTTTTCATGGCCAGCTGACCAGCAGTTTGCAGTAAGATTTGGGGGTGTAGCAGCTCTGCATTACTCTATGCTTCATACAGGAACTTATGCTTTCTAACATTTCATTAAAAGGACTTTATGATGACTTGAGAGAAAATATCTACCACAGTTTTAATAACTTCACTCAAGACTTATTGGTATATTCTGTTACATACACCGAAGTATCAAGAAACAGGGAGAACAAATGATGTATCAACATCTACAAGGAGAATCCCATTTCTCAATACAATCTTTTAGAAGCCACCTTAAATAAAGACCAAGAGATAAGGGGAGGGTTAATTCAAGGGGGGTGAACAACTGGATTAAGCCTATAGTGCATGTTTGTTTTGAGCATTGGTGGCACCAAGGGGAGATCCATGGTGGGCTGAAGCAGCATGGGTGTCACAGTAAGTCTGCTGGCTGTCTTAAACTATGGGCTCTATATAAGATTGTCAGTGGGCTAGTCGTCACAGATTAACTGTATATAAACTTTATGCTATACAACTCTGCCCAAGTGTGTTCAGATTATTTAATGTTCTTCATATCTGTTTGTGATCCAACATTTGGAGCCAACTGGTTTTCCAGTATGAGTTGGATTAAGTGGACCCAAGAATGTGCTGCACTGAGAGCTCCTTCTGTACAGAAGAGAAGCCCAGCCTTGGTAAAACTGTGGGGCCTAGATACATGCATAGTGTGGATCAAAGCTCATTTTGGCACCTGCAACTTACAAGGGTTGGCGGTGCTGATCGAAGGTGGAGTTGCAGCAGAGCACAGGAGCTGATCAGTCACATTTTGTTATGTGCCAGTGAAACAAAAAGAGTGGTGACTAGCAGATAACCCTCCAGCTGTTAAAACTAGTATTTCCTTAACTGGAGAGCTGAGTTACATTGCTTTCTCCTCTGTCAATGAGTTTATTTTGATTCATTTATGACCCCAACAGTAAAAAAAAACATTGGAAATTCTGGCTTCTGGTTTTGGTTTGCCACCCAAGAATAGGGCATGGACCCCCAAACGCCCCCCCCAAACCCTCTTTGTTTTTTTTTGTTTTGTTAACTGCAGCCGCCCCTGTACATGTCCTACATTTCACTGAAAGCTATCCCTAGAGTAAACATACGATTCAAAACACTGAGAAATCACCCATTTCCCCATGTTTTCTGGATTTGCTGTGTTTTGTTCAACTGTTTCATTGCTCTTTCCCATCTGGGCCACCATAAATCTCCTCTGGGGCTGTTTTCTGTTAAATGCTATCACAATGCATATATTTGTCTCGGTGTTCCTATAGCCTCTGTGTATGTTTATCCAACTGATCACACGGACCCGGGAGACCCTCCTCCTCCTCCTCCCCTCCGTACAGCGATCAGGGGCGGGGCAGCACTGCAGCAGTGAGCCTCTCCAGCAGCTGTCTCCGGTAATGTTCCACAGATACGCACGCCCCTCTCCGCCCCGGCCCCCAGACAGGTGGTCGGACTGTACGCTCTCATCCTCCCTATTAGAATAAGGAAAAATATATACATCTTCTGGCAACAGGACAGGCTCGGTCGGCGCAAGCGCGTCCCCGATGGACTTCCAGCGTGTGACCTCCGCTATCACCGGGCGGCCAGCAGGAGGAGAGGGGGGCAGTAACCGGAACGCACCAGGAGAGCCCCGACGATCTACCGCCGGATTCCTGGAGATGCCGAGAGAGGATCTGCGCGCGGAGGGATGAGATGCACGAGTAGGAAACTGACACGATTTCCGTGGGATTTTTCATCCGCGAGGCGGAAGGATCATTTCTGACAATCCTCCGGTCTTGGGAAGTTCCCCTGGGAGAGAGAGAGAGAGGTGGTGGGGTGGGGGGTTCCATTATGGCTTCAGGCGCCGGTAAGGCTGCACAGTCCCCCGGGCCGGGCTCCACCGTGAACGGGACTGCGGCAGAGTTGGCCACCATCGAGCAGGAGCTCTATGATTACCAGATGCACAGCAAGATGTGCAAGAAGATCGCTCAGCTCACCAAGGTAAGATCCTCTGCTGACAGCGTGAGAGAGAGACAGAGGCGCGCCGCCTGATGCCCATCTGTCGGGCTGACAGCGTGATCCGACGGCTGACTCAGTATTACACCTTCAGATGTTGCTCTGCAAAACATGCACGCAGTCAGAAAAACATTATAACATGCGGTGCCAGTAGGCTTGCAATGCGAAAGGTGATGGATGTGTTCATCCACATCATCTCGGGGAAACTTGGATCAGGTTGGAGCGGCTTCGTGACTGACGGTAATCTGACATAGATCACCAAGAGCTTTAGGTGTAGGCTGCAGATCTCCATCGGGCTGGAAGCAGCGGTAAAAATGTGATTCTGTGCATTATCTCCGTACCTTTTGCTATGTGATTTAGACTTTCATCAACTAAAGCGCATTGAATTGTCTTGTTGCGTGCTGTGCAAATAAACTTGCCTTGCCCTAAAGGAAGCATCTCAAGAAATCAATTACCAAAGATTTAAAAAAAGGAATAAGGCTCCTGCAATAGACTCCAACAAACAAACTGCTCATACATTTTTTTATCTGGTAAGATACTATCAAGTAGTATTTTAAAAAAAGACTGTATTCACAAATAATAATAAAAACAGCAGGTAATGAATATGGATTTCCTCCTCCAGGTTTCACAAATTACAATGTTTGCAAAAAGAAAGGGGGCAACTGTTAGTTCTGCTTTGTGTTTTATGGGTCATTTGCATCGCAAGAGAACAAGAACAAAGATGATCAGTTGTCCTTATGGTGGAAGAGCAATTTCGGATAGATTTTGGCACACACTGTAGATACTTTATCAGGTACACCATCCTAGTCCCCTATTTGTCCCCAGAGCTGCTTTATTTTTTTTCTGTGGCATTATAAACTTCAAATGGTATGTCAGGAATCTAAGAGAAATTGATTTTAGTCCATGTTGGGATAATATCACATAATTGCTGCAGATTTGTTTATGATGCAAATCTCTCATTGCACCACTTCCCAAAAGGTGCTCTTTTAGATTCAGACATCAGGACCATGCAGGACACTGGAGTAAAGTGAGCCTATTACAATGTTCAAGAAACAGGATGGACTCATGCTTTCATAATGTTTATAAATGCCAAATTCTGAGTTCGCCATCTGAATGTTGCAGACTATAATCAGATGAGACTACTTATTCTCAATCCTTTGGTGTCCTATTTTGGTGAATGTTTGGGAATTTTAGCCTAATTTTCCTGATTGTAGCTTACAAAAGTATACTTACCTTGGTCTTCTGCTGTTGTAGCCCACCGTCTTCAACATAGAACATGTTGTGCTTTCAGAGATCTTATTCTGCGTAGCTTATCAAGTGGCTTTCTCTGTTACTGCTGCTTTTACATCTAAACAGCTGTTTCTCACTATATATTTTCTCTTTCTAAGATGTTTACCTGTAAACCTGGTGACGTGTATGTCAACATCCCAGTAGATCAGCAGTTTCATTGACACGTTAAAGATGCTTCAGATGTTCATATTTAGATGTTTTAAACCAGTTTGGATGGTGAAGCTGAAGCAATAAATGACAACAATAATTGTTGTCACAAATTTGTTGGGTACAGATCTAGTATCTGTTTAAAATTTCCCATCGGACTGGTTTCTGTGCGCATAAAATGAGTAAATGCCACATTAAGCTTAAATAACCTGAAACAGTGAAGAATTTGGCAGCACAGTGGCATTGTGCTGTCTAAACTACCACCTTGGCACTACTTTTTTACTATAACTGCTACTTAAACTATTGAAGAACTGCTCTCTGTCTAACTGTGTGTGATAGAGCTTCTTTTTATTCTCCCCTCTGAAGTTAATTGTGATGCTGGCAATGGTATAGACTGTATTTTAAGCTCAATTATGGTGGGGCTAGCTGTTGGGATTGGACTCGTTGTTAGCATGACAATTATTTTTGCTGAAGATAATACAATGGTTCTGTAGGAAGCAATTGTTAAGGGTTCAAAGCTATTTAAATAGAACACATCAACCTGACAAGATGAATATTATTACAAGTTGTCTAGTAATCAGGGCAGCTGACAGTTTTGATATTTACCATTTAAAGACATGATTCATATTCCTATTTGCTCCATACTTTGGCATTTTTTAAATTTTCCACCTTTTCTGCATCAGAATTGCCCAACTCCAGTCCTCTGTCCTGTAACTTTTAGATGCATCCTTTCTCCAACACCTCATCTCATCTGTGAATTCCCTTATCAGCATTCAGTCCTCCACATCTGCAGAGGCCTGTCAATGAGACATTCATCTGAGTCAGGTGTGCAGGAGAAGGGATGCATCAAAATGTTGCAGGATAGCAGCTCTGGAGCTGCTGTCCTGCGGAAGAAAACGAACAGCGACACAAATCCTCAAAAATATAAAGTTTATTAATACATTATTATGTATATGTATATATACACATTAAGCCTGTCAATTGATTGAAATATTTAATCTCAAATAATTGCATGATGTCCATAACTAACTCGTGATTAATTAAATTTAATCACAGATTTTTCAAAAGTTCTTAATGGACCTTTGCAGAATATTTTTTTTAGGTTTATGCCAGTCTTGTAAGCATTGTAGTGAATAAGTATATTTCTTTCATGCAAATATATGTTAAGTGTAATTGCAACAATGCCAGTCATGACTAATATTAAAAGCACTATATTCTAAAAATTGCCAGAAGTACTCTCATGTACATACCTCGAAACAATATAATTGCTTTTTATTTATCATGGAGGAAAATAAAGTACTTTTTCTTCTAGACCGTCCCCACCGTGGGCCCATCCCCCCACATCAGTGGCCGTACTCATAATGATTCTAAATGTTTGATAACAAAGTCTCGCCATCCAATATATCCAGTCTTCTTGCATTCGACTCGTATATTTGAGCCATACAAAGTAGAAATAAATGTCTTTGAGGGCAGAAATAGATTTAAAATGTGAAGAAAGACGGAAGGAAAACACAAGCAATATGCTGAAAACTTCGCTGGTCAGTTGTCGTGTGCCTCGTGTGAAGTAACCAGAGGCATGTGAACTTGTTTTTGATTAAGAGCGTTGGTTTTATTGTGAATAAATTCTCAATTACAAAAAAATAACCGGCTAGTAGCTTTAGCACTGTGTGTCGTTCTCCATGTGTCAGTGAGCTGGTACAAGTGGAGCAGCATCTGTATCTGCTCAGCTCCTCAAACACTAATCCTTGTTATGTGAGGGGAATTCTCCCGCTCTGTTCTCCACAGAAATGCTTACAGAAGCAGGGCACGACCCGCTGCTTGTTGAACGACAACAATTATTGATGACTGTGCACTTCCCTCATGGATGCACCTCTGTCTTTAAAGTGCATGTGAGTGTGTGCCCACGGGTAACGTATATTATTTTACAAGGGTTCTCTCACACACTCACGCAAACACGCACACAAGCAAAGATGGCACAGATGAAAGGTCAGCACTTGTGTCTGCGCTTGTCCTGCTCTGTCCTTCGGCTCTCTTCTCCTCTCCTCTTCGGGGCGGACTTGTTTCTCTCTTTTGGAACTTTGTGCACGCCACGCCTGAGTCGATTTAGCTCAGATGACCCCGGTGAATAAACTTGAAACCTGTGGCTGCTGAAATATAAGAATCATCAAATCCGAGATTTGGTGCAAGAGAGTGTTGGGATGCCTGCAGCGTGACACATGGTTTATTTGTGTGTTTTAGGGCAGGGTGTCGAGTGGAGAGGAAGCAGAAAATGGGGCAGCCTTGGCAACTTTATATATTTAATAATCTACATGTGTAGGAGCATGAAGGTACTCACACTGTCTGCTTGTGTTTTCCATCTCCCTCC
>CAEFZX010018728.1:0-12954 GCA_903066825.1 Alfaro cultratus | reverse complement strand
TAGCTATGGCAAGTTGGCAACACAGCATATGCAGTCATGTTGGTGAATATCACAATAATGATAATGATTCTGCTAGGGATTTATTGCAAATACAGACTCAAGACTATCAAGTGAACCTAGAGCTACTGTTACCTCAGTGTTTCTTTTCAGAAGCGTCTTAGGTTAAGCAATAAACGCATGTTCATAAAAAGAATTAAAGAAAGATCTTGTATGAAAACTAAAGATTCACTTTTAATTAAAACTGAACTGAGCCGACAGCTTAAACAGCTGAAATATTTGTAGAAGTGTACAGTGAAATATACAATATCTATGTTGTTCATTAACATTTCAATTCAAAAGGATTTGCATGTTTTAATTACCTAAATATTCTAAATATCCTCAAGGCAGAGAGTTCTGTATTCTAACTGAGTTTGAATGTAAATTATTTCCATTAAGTGCTAGTTTGCAAAATTTGACAGTATTGCAAATGGGCCTGTGCTTTTGTTGGCTTACAATATACTTAAAGTTACCTTAACCGCAGTTAAACTGCTGTTACAGAAGTTGTTTTAGGTCATGCATATTTTTGAATTACATTTTCCCCAAACAGTTATTAAAACCACCACTGCAGCCAAAGGTTCCTACTTGTGTTTGTGTTGTTAACACTGTAATGTGTGTAAGATGCTGTATGAGCTGGATGATCAATTCAGTTCTGGCGTACAGTTTCAACAAAACCCAACACATGCATAAATTGTGACAAGATTTACATCAGGATCTTAAACTTTGCTTTTCTTCTGCACAGCAGTGTTTATTTATGAGAATATTTTTCAACAAGATTCAGAATTTTTACTTTCAGTCATTCCGGCAAACAAAACACCATTACTACTGATAAGTACTTTAGGAACGATAACACTAATATAAGATCCTTATTGCTATGATGAACTGCAGGCAACTCAAATGGCTTCTGTTTAAGTATTAATAGAGTTCACTGAAGGGATTATGAAATACTCACATAACTCAAGTGAACCTGAGTGGAATAGATGTTAAATTATCTTTCAACGAAAGAGTGCTTTGTTATACTCATCAATGAAAGATGAGCAAAGACTGTAATGTGTTTGACAATATAGATGATTGTGAAAAAGAGACAAATCATCTTATGGCACTTGCTAGCTAAACCTGATGTACAGTTGTACATCATTTTCAAATATGAGCCATATTTTAAAAGTGTAACACTGCTACTCGATATTATACATTCGCAAGCTGTAGCAGTCATCAGTTTTAGGGAGTTTACTTACATTCAGGTTCTACCACTCTGAAATCTATGCTTCAAAGTGGTGGATGCAAATGTGTGTATGCGTGATCATGAGATTCTAATGAGCCGATCTTTATTATTGCTTGAGGGATAGAACTGGAATGTAAACAATGAAGTTGGGAGTTGCACATCCCTACTACCTAACTTTTATACCAATTGTCCTCAGGTATCACTAGATAAATAATTTCAGAATAAATATAGTGACTGTAAATTGCACACACATTTGCATCATGAAGAATACGTTTCACCCTGAAGAGGCAATGATCAGATCTTCTTGGCTGGAGTGTTTGTCAAATTTGATTTGCATAAACCAAATTTAGCAGAAGACTGAATTCTGAATTTTGTTTTCCTTCGTTTTCTGCCGTGAGAGTTTCTTAGTTATTCATGTTAGGAGTAGAGGTGATTTCATGGCACATGTGTGAGAGAACAGTTACCATAATACTGGGTTTTAACAATTATATTAAAACAACAGCCAGACTATTTTGGAACTGATGTCTTTAAACTATCTTTACTGTAGTTTTCGTGACTAAAACAGTCTGTGTGAATTCCATGGAGCTGTAAATCTTAAGTAGGACTGGTGTCCTTGAGCATCATTTAATTATACTCTTTGATACAAAATGTTGTGGTATTGACTATTAATAGAAACATATAATGCAAATTAACCATCATAAATTAAACTCTGATGTAAAGCGATTACGATCATTGATTTTTGCTTCAATCTAAGTCTATTTAAAAGAGAGGTGTTGTGCGAAACATTTAAAGAATCCCCAGTAGAAACTTAAGTGGATGACAGTGAACATAGAACAAGTGCTGGTGGATACTTCCACTGCATTCCGTTTCCTTCCAAAGTTGCAATTTGGATCTAGAAATGACATCTCTGTCAGTTGTTTTCACTGACCAGACTAACTGCAAAAATTGTTGCCTTGCACAAGAAGATAGTGGGTTTGAATCACAACTGGAGTTCTTCTGCATAAATTTTGAATCTTCTTTCTCTGCATGCATGGGGTCTTTACAGGTACTCTGGTTTTACCCATAATCTAACTACATTTTGGAGTGCATGCCTGTATGATTTTTTATTTTTATTTTTTTCTATTTTTCGTCATGCATGTCTCTTTATCTCCTCCTCTGATAGACTGGTAACCTGTCCAAGGTGTGTACACTGCCTCTTGCCCCATGACCAGCACCCTAATCATTGCAACCCCCGGCATACTTTGGCATGTCTTAGGAAATATAATTTCCTTTAAGATTGCTCTTGCATTCCTGTTCTTTGCTTGACTTCATTTTCTGCGTTTCATACATCCTAAAAACAACTAATTTTGAGTCTTCCCCAATCTGTACCAGCATCAACACTAAAGCATGCTGTTTGTGAGTGCAACATGGTAGCACTTATGTATAGTGTGTCTGCTGATTTTTCTGGTGTATCTCAAGCTCACCCTTGAAATCCAGAAATATTTTCACCTTTGAAAGAAATAAAGAACCAAGATGAATTATTAAAATGGGATTTCATCAAAAGAAAAAGATTTATTTTTTTTCCCCAGGACATCCCTGTCATAACTTAATAATCACTCTGAAAACATGATTTCATTCACACGCACAACGGAAACTTTTGGACAGCTTCTCAGTATTATTTGATAAGAGACTCGTGGGTAGTGATGCCTGAAATGATTTGGACCCAAGTGCATAGTGAGAAGCTGAGGAGACAGGCACAACTGCAGTGTGCTTTCTCTCTATTTTTTCCCCCCTTCCACTTCATTCGTGGTGTTTCAGTTTCCACTGATGGTATTTCACACATTAAGAAGAGATGCTGTGGGTTGTAAGCTTGTGTTATGATTTACTGCCAACCTCTCTGTTTTCCCATGTGGGGAAGGGCAGATAAGGCACATCAAGACCACCATTATCAGATCAGCAGCTCAGTGTCAGATATCAGAGGTAGTAAACTCTCCATTTCATCTCTACCACCTGTAGAGTGAAATGGAGGAAATCCAAATGGGAACTATTTGCAGGGCACTAGTATATCATGCTGCTGTGATTATGAAAATGACAATGTGGTCATAACACCAGAAAGTGACAATGATGTTTGAAAACTTCTATTTTAATCTAATGCAGCAACTTCTTGGTTATGATATTTTTCCCTTTGTTGGTTTAAGTTTTGTTTGCTTCTCTTATTCTTCTATTTATGTGTGTCACTTCCACACTAAAGTTGCCCTAATACATATTAGTCTTAGTTTTCATTCTGTGTGCCAGCATAAATATAACTAATCAAATAATGAAGTTAATTTTCTCCTTGATCATGAGATTTCATTAATTAAATGTAAACCAGATTGAGTTTAATGGTCTTGTCACTTTAATCACTATGTGGGACTTGGTATTAAAGGAAACAATCCCAACTAGGGATGGGCCAGTTACTGATTTCAACGTACACCATGATATGAAAAAGTCACAGTTTCAAGACCACTAAAATGTCCCACCATAAGGTTTCTGCTGTGTAAGCTGTTTTGTGTGTGTGTGTGTCTGGTCAAAGATAAGGTGCAGGTCAAGTCCCATCGGTCGGATGCAGCTGGACATTACATTAATAAAAAGATGACTGGGGTCGTTCTGTATAAACTGATTTGTCCTAGCTATTATAGCAGTGGAAATGCAGTTAGATGTAAACTTTATCAGTATATCTTGATTGTGTTATGTGCCACAAATCAAGCAATCAAGTATGAACATGCACACAGGAGAAGAATTAAATTTCAGCATCACACCTCTGATCTAAAAACAGCTTCCAAAGATGGTAAAAGTTGTCTGCAACTATGGAGATTTTGGTGATCAATGACTATGAAGTTCCAGTTAAATCCGCCTACTTTTTTTTAGAAGAGCAGTGGCTTTGACAGGAACTGGTCGTGATCAGCCATCAAAGCATGGTAAAGCAAATGCAAATAACACATTTTACAGCTGCAATTGTGAAACCTCAAAACCATGAAATTTGTACCGAAAGTTATCATACTGTCATAATTTCTTGCCAGTCCAAGCCTAATCGATTTCTTTTTTGTATTTGTTTTAAGCTGATATCAGTGTTTGATCTCTTTGTTTAACCTTTAGGAAGTATTGATCTTGAACAAAAGCCAAGTTCTAGAAACAAATAATTCCAGGGGAAATGCATCAGATGTCACAAGACTGGGTTGAAGAACAAATAGTATTGACTTTGACTGTGGCCAATTATTAGATTACTCAATATTGAGTGTATTTCTTTACACCAAAGGAGCTGAGCAATACAAACTGTAATTGAAAGTTGAGCTGAGGCCATTTGCATTATTTATTTGTTTGTTGTGACTTTATTCAAGCTGAGTGTGCTCCAGCTGTGTTGACTGGAGGCTTTCTGGCATTACATCTGTGGTTTCTGTCACCACTGCAGAAATGATTTTTGATCAAATGCTTCAAATTGTGTAGTGTACATCAGCATCAGCTAAGCTTTTTCGAAGGTGTGCGTCACCATTATGTTCAAATGTGACACAGTAATCAACACTGTTCCATTAAACATGTTTGTACAACCCAGATATTATTAATTGCTAATTAATGCAATTAATTACATGAGTGCAGCTCCAGTCATACTTAAGTCAAGTTTACTGGACATATTTTAAGATGTACACAATAGAAGGCCACCTAGGAATAAAGAGCAAAACTCAACTCAAAGACATCAGTAAATAAAGCTTTCTATAAATGATAAAAATATTTTCATCATTTCTATGCTGTTAGCTTTCTAAAACAAAAAAAAATCTCATAACCAGGGTAAGTAAATTACTTACAGGACATTGATACTATAAGCTCATGTTACCCAATGATAGCGCAAAAAGATGTGCCGATGATTCATTGCAAAATTGTTTAGGCTATTACTATGTATCAAACCTTCTACTTTCAATAATCTTAACTGAATGTTGCTAAGCACAGACTTGATGGGTTTTTTTAATCGACATTCAACTAATTTAAAAGCCTTGTGTAGTGAGAATTACAGGCCTTAACCTCTCTCAACTTATATTCCTTTCTTTTTAGTGTTTTAGCTAAAAACATAAATCATGCCCCCGTGATTCATTTTGTTTTGGTGCCCAAAGGTATATCAAATAAAACAACAGATCAATAAGTATAAGTACATTTGAAATGTAAGTAAATGCATCAATAGATTGTGAAATATGACTGATTGCCTTTAGTATGAGGTTAATAATGGGGAGCTTATTTTTAATAGTAGCATTTATGTTTGCAGGACTCCAAGTGTATGCAGTGCCATATTCATTTAGCTGCCTTTTGTTGTCACCTTCATACTAATCGCAACAAAAACCACAAAATATTGCAGTGAAATTTTAAGTCCACATCAGACATTCCTGGAATAGACCAACAACATAGCTGGGTTTTGTCAGAAACTCCTAATATCAATCAGTTAGAAATGTTGTATTCACAAACCTGTGCCAATACTTGGAAAGTCATTAAAACATAAGATTGCATTTCTAAATCTCAGTTAAAATAAAGAAGAGAGTACATATCAGCTGTTTGTCATGATTAACATGGCATGATTTTCAAATTGCAGCATCTGGACAAATTTCAGTATTTTTTATTTTTTTATGTTACAGGAAAGTGTGTCATAAAAATACAAGTCATGGCAAGTCAGTGTGGCAAGTCAGTGTGTCTGATTTGCCATTTAAACATGGTTTTAATTCTCGGCAGGTTCTCAGTGTTGAAAAGGCTTTACAATAAAATAAATTGAGTTCTGTGAACATTCAGGCTATCCCACAAATCTATATGGCACAATGCAGCTGCCAGATAAAGATTTTTATTTGAAAAAGATTGCTTGTGTACAGTTGTGCTGACCTTGGAAACCAGTGTAAAAAATAATTTTTCATTTCTTTGTAATTGTGATTTTCTGAAGCATTTTTTATTTTTTATTTTTTTTTGACAAAACATTTTATTGCTCCCATGTCTGTCTGCCTGTGCTTTAGGAATTAACATACCGTTATGTGCTAAACCCCCAAGACAGAACCTTGTGACAGTCACGGCTGTGCTGTGATTAAATGGGGTGAAAGTCAGCTTATTGGAGCGACAGATTACTAAAAGTCAAAAGAAATCCTTTGTATTGTATCAGCTGCATGTGTTTAAGACCATGTGGTTAAGTGGTTTCTATTGTGCAGAGCGGCGCGCCTTGTGACATGGATAGGTCATTGTTGATGCTAAGCAGATGCAGATCGGTCATGGACTTGGCTCAGTGAGGGTTTAGGGAATTATGGTGTAGTCATGAGATGACTAAGGCTGCAGGATTAGAGCCTTTTAGATCTGGGTCTGATTTTCCTGTCCGAGAAAGTGGGAGATTTAGAGCACTACCAAGTTCTGTTGACATTGGATGCAGTAGCTGAACAAATTGACTTATTCAATGTTTGTTTAAGCATGCCTCTGACCTCGGTACCATATGCATGTATTTTCTTATGTGCACAGCATATAATCTATAAGTGTTATCTACTGTAGCTGTTCAACCTAATCTCGCTCCTTTGTTTTACTAATGTCACAATTGTGTTTTGTCAGTCTTAACTAGTTGTGATTTTTCTATTCTGTTTCTCTGACTCCTTAAGTATGCTGTGCTTGATTGGTGGGGATTGTCATGGCTCTAATTTCATCCCTGTTTTAACTAATCAACTTCATTCATTCTTTATCATGTAGTCTGACCAACTGCTTCAAAGTAAACCATCAAATGAAACACACTTCCATTTCCTGTAATTAAGAACATAATTGACATCTTAGCAAAAACTGTGATTCTACTTTAATTTGGCTTTTGTCTGTTCAGTTTTTTACACAATCTGCTTTTACACAAGAGCTTAAGAAGAGACTTTCCAAATACATTCATTACTACAAGTTACTAGTTAGGATATACTACAGGTTAAAAAAATGTTCTGGGACAATTAGCTCTAATTTAAGCTACAAAATGGTAAAACTAAGTCATATGGATCTGCATAAACCTGTTAAGGAAAAATTAGTACCGTAATTAGATTAGACAGTCTTACCTAACAGACCATCAAATTTAGGTAATTTTATGTAGTGTCATTATGAAGATGTGGGCATGCCAGTTTGTTATTAATTTAAATTTGTCTATAATTTTAAGAAGTGGAAACCTTAACTTAATCAACAGAAGTACTTCAATTCATCATATAAATGGGTCAGATGTAAGCAGTTAGGCAAATTTTAATCTTTAGATTTTGGCGGGTTGATGATTGAGTAGATAAACTAAAAAGCATATGATTGATTAATTGATCTTATGATCTTGAATTAAAAGGCTCTACTTAAGAAAAAAAAAACCTCAGTGTAAGAGTATTTTATATAGCATGTTTCTCAGACAGTGCTTATTTACAAAGACAGAGCATAAAAATGAAATATCAAGCACTAATGAATAACAACTCCCTAACTATGATTACAAAGTTGATTTGTTTCCAGGCATTGCTTTATAGATTCATAGAGAAGTTTTAATGTTCTGTGGGAACAAGGGGTGTGATGACACATCCAGATCACAAGATGAGACGATTAACAATATTAGGATGAGCCAAGAATGTTGTAATCCTTTTCTGAAAACGTAGAATCCCTTTTTTAAGTAAATAGGTTAAATAATTTATGCATTACAAATTCTTTTAAACAATGTGCACTCAATAATTTAATCAATTTCTGACCCTTGTTTTATTCTATGTAATCCTGTGGTGCTAATACACAGCCCTATTGGGTACATACTGCTATTCTATGTATAATAGCAGCATGTACCCATGCAGTATGTACACAGACTGGTACTCCTTATGAGTGGGGTCTTACCATTTCCTTTGGTCATAACTTTCATAGTCAGTATTGACAGATGTCTTAAAAACAGTTTTTGTTCACCATAATTTTGCATACTTGTCGCACAGCAAAGAACATCCTAAAATTTGTTTCTCTTTTTGCTATTGGAACAAGTGTACATTTCTCTGTGAAACAGCAATCCATAAAGGAATGCTCAGGATTTGTCATATTTACACTATTCCAGCCTATGACATGACAGCACTCAGAGCTCTCTCTCTTATTTGTTACTGCAGGCAAAAATAAAAATAATTGCATAATAGTGTACTTCCATTTCCCATGTTTTTTGCAGTTAAAGTAACCAACCTTAACTTCCTAGCCTTTTTGCTTGCATTTGCATCCTAGAGGACCTAGTAAAGCACACTTTGACACAGGTTGAAAAGTAATAAAAATGTTACGTAATCACGCAAAGAGAATGAACCTGGCATGCATAATGGCTTTTCATTTTTGTGTCAAGTGAACTGAGATCACTGTTTGCACTCAAGGCCACTCTCTCCCATTGCCACAACAGTGCAGTGAACCTTCATTCAGGACTCACTCATGTCATAACAGAAATTATATCATCCTGCGGTAGGGAGCACCTTTGGTGTTAGTGACTGAAGATAAACAAGTTGAATTACATTTTCATGTCATGTAATTAGGATTTATTAAAGCCAATTACCAAATCTTCAGCTGCATATGCCATCAATAATGACATGAATATTGATTGCACCTGGCATTTTAGCATGACTTTCATGTTAATATGCATTTTAATAGAAACATTTTCCCCGAAACATAATTTAATCAAAATAAGGGCAGCAAAACATGCCACAGTTGTGCTTTGAACATTTTAAGCTTAATTGGTTGTGATACTTTTATTTATGCAGTTAAATAAGCACATTGGATAAAATACTGCAGATTATGAATCAAACAGAAAAATGTTTTTAATTATTTTATCAAAGAAGAATCATAACAGAAAAAGAAAACCATTTATAGCAAGGCTGTTTAAAGTGTTTTTATTAATGCTACAGTTTTTTCCTTTTTTTTACTTTTATGCATCTAAGAAAGAAATAACAAAAATTTAATTTTCATCAGTATTTACTCAAGAAGTGAAATTCATATATTTTGTAGATTTAACAGATAAATCTACAAAATAGATGTACAAATGATGTATTCCAAGCATTTATTTTGGTATTTTGATTAATTGTGGGTTTAACTATTGAAAAAGAAAATATGTAGAATGTATTTAGTTTTACTCTGCTTGATTAGCCAGCAGACAAGCCTGGTCTAAAACCCAAATAGAATCTGTGGAGTATTGTCAAGAGGAGGAGAAGACACCAAAGTCAATAATGCAGACAAGTTGAAGGCTATTAAAGGAACCTGAGCTTCCCTAGCATATCAGCACTACCACAGGCTGATCACCTTTATGCCGCCTGCATTGACTCAGTAATTAATTCAAAAGCTTTCCTGACCAAGTTCTAAGTGCTTCAACTGTACATCACAATAACTTGCACATACTTTTCAGTTGGTTGACATTCCTGCTTGAAAAATCTTTAGCTGGATTTTTGCAATGCTACAAGGCTTAAATCGAGGACAGATGGACATTTGCTTGTCTCTTTTTTTTTTTTTTTTTTTATTTTGAAGACATTTCACATATCCAGAGGTCTGTCATTTCTGGAAGCTTACATTTGAGCAGCTTGAAGTTGATGAATTGCTGTTTAAGCACAGGGAAGTCCATCCTCCTTGGCGCATTCCCAGTCAGACGTAAATTAGCGACCGGCTCGTTCGCCACCTCGCTTTGTTTGGAGTGGGTTGTGCATTTGGTCACATGAAACATGATGCGACTGCTTGTAGAGTTTCTTTGGGATTAGTTACTAAACATGGTTATATATTCTTGAAAATTGAAACTCCAACACTCCCCATTGGTTCAGTGTTAGTTTTTCGATTTCGACAAAGGTGGCTTTCTTTTATTGTAATGCACCTCTAATTACATTGACATGTCTGTAGGTTTTACTGGTTGACTGTTCAGAGGAACCTGCCACTGTTAAAGATCACATGCTTTTCTGTGTCACTTTATGATTGTAGTAAACTGAATATATGTTCCTCCCCTTTACAGTTTATACCATTAGGCATAAACTGAGATGAGTCAAAGCAGTCATTAAAAATATTCAGTTTAGGGGAAGGTTGTTTCATTGAATATACGATGGGGGGAAAAAAATCTAATGTGCAATATGTACGTCTCATTTCTTTGTAAACGATAAGATGAAAAAAACAAAGTTAATTTTCACTAGGCAAAGTGTAAAAAAAAAAACACTGGTTGCAACTCCATTAACTTGCTGCATGATTTGTGAAATTTGCCTCCATCAATCCAGTCTTTAAAAGTATGTTTTCAAAAGACCTGGGCCAGAGGTACAGCACACAAGTTACAGTGTCCTCTCAATCATCTGTTTGTCTCAGTGACCAAATTGTCTCAGTTAATAGATTGTCTCTCTATCTTTAAACTACAGGTGGGTTGTGGAGATAAACACTGAGGCAGAGCGAGATAAGGCTGTATCAGCAGCAGCTTGTCAGGGAGTTTAGCCTGATCTCTTCTGTTTTTTATATTTGAACGAAAGCCTTCTGAACCCTCACCCAGTACTACTCAATTCCATCATTAGACTATTGATGTTACTAATTACTTTTATGAGTTGATATGGCTCTTCTGTCGCACACATAATGATGAAAAATGTCTGCCTCTATAATGTGTATTGTAATTATGTTTCTTGCTTTTTATGGATTTTCTAAACATGAACTCATTTGTTCTGAATGTGACCTTGGCTAAAGAAGTATCACCTTTTTTTTTAAGTCACTAAGTCTTGAGTTACACACCAGGATTAAGGAGACTGAATCATGTTGCTGTGACGGATATGTTACGTATTTGGTTGTAAGACTGCTGCCAACCTCAGATTGTCTTGCAGTTTGAGGTATGTCATGAAGTTGGGAGTTAAGCTGATTTGTTTCTCTCTTCTACTACCCCACAATAACATCCTACAGTATCTACACCTTTTTGATTGCCTGCTTTATGTATAGCCAAGCTCTTGATAATGGATGGCTGTTGTGTAGAGGGCAAAGCATGACTGTCCACATGCTGAAGTGTTTTAGAGCACTGAATCTTGAACATTACGGCCAGTTCTGTGTAACATGCTGCTGTTGCATGAGTAAGAGGGTGAGGAGGATGCAAATTGAAAGCTACATAAATGCACTTATGTACTACTTCCATTCTCAAGTTGGGCTAAAACTTGTAAGTTGTGGTTGGATTGAATTTTTGTGTTTTTATAAACTGGAAAAAATGAGCTCTAACTCTATTTAGTAAGATACAAATCTTATATGGTACTTGTGGAGTACTCTTCGTATGACTATTTTAGATTTTAATAGTTACTTCTTTGAGCACTGATGGATTTTTACCTACTCTTTTGGTGTACTCTAACTAGGAGAGAAGCTGACTAATATGTGATATGGAGTTACAGTAAAAGTCAAAAGTTCTTATGCTAATTAAAATAATAGAGGCTGATTGTAAATTAATTCAACTACAACATGTGTTGAGAAATAACACTATTTCATAACTATTTTCTTCCACAAGAAGTAACTTGTTTTACGCACTTGTAACTTGTAACAGCGGCGTCCCCAAACATCCTGTTCTGTAAACACACCTTATGGGAGAACATCGAAGGACTTGACATTAGAAAACCAATTACAACAAAAATGTGTAGCAGCAGGAGCAACTTGATAAAAGCTTGTTTCTGAAATGTTTGTGTGCATATTTTCTGCAGCCATACATGGAGATAAATTGCTAAAATGTAAAGATGGATGCGTCTTGTTTATATTTTAGCATTTCATCTCAAGAGAAACTTTACCTTTATAAACCAGAGGACGTATTCAAAATCTCTCTTTAATGCTTATTCATATAACATCTAAGATTTTTTTCCATGCCATTAATTTAGTTTTTTTCTATCTCTATCAGTAACCTTTACACCATCCCTTTAATCAACAAAGAAAGTGATGTCCTGAATACATGAATATATTGTACGGTTTTCTTAATTAATTCTACAGAGTTTAATTAATGGATTTTTTTAAGTGTCGTGATCTGTGTTTTTCTGTGTATTTATTTCGAGTTTCTGTGTCCCTGAGTCTCCGTGTTGTCCTGTCTACCCCTTGATTATTCCCAGGTGTGTCTCGTTTCTTGATTACCCTCTGTGTATTTAATCCCACTTGTGTCCGTTGTTCCTCGTTGAGTCCTCGTCAATAGTCGCATGTGTTGTCTGTCCTTCGTTGAGTCTGCGCTACCGGTATTGAGCCCTGGTTTCAGCTCAGCCGTGCTGCCAGTTATTTGGACTGTGTATCCAGATTCTGATTATTAAAACCCTCATTATTCATCTTACCTGGTTCTGCAAGCGTCTGTCTCACCACCTCGCTCCACCCCATCGTGACATTAAGTATTACACAGGAAAGTTTAATTTAGACAAAGATTTTTTTAAATTAATGTTGATTCTTAAAATTTACATTAAATATCTGACTAACTGGTAATTTGTAATAAAGAGATCAGTAAAACACACAGGTTAAAGAATCAACTTGATAAGAATTTCATATCAAAGGCCATCTCTGTCTGGTAAATTGAAGATATCAACAAGTCGTCATTACCTCCCTAACTAAATGATGTGATGTTTTTTGTTGTTGTTGTCTGGGACAGTGATTTTGCAGCAGTAGCCATTCATCATTACATAAAAAAAAGAAAAAATACACACACACACACACACACACACACATATATATATATATATATATATATATATATATATATATATATATATATA
>CAEFZX010018727.1:0-28408 GCA_903066825.1 Alfaro cultratus | reverse complement strand
AACATAACATATTAAGAGTTATTCAGATAACTATAGCATAAATAACATGCTAACAAGTTTACCAAACCATCCGTGTCACTGCAAATCACTAAACGCAATGAAATCTTCGTCCTGTGTCGCTTGTAAACAACTCCGCTAACTTCTTCTACCTTTCCGAAGGTAGAATAACACAGGCCTAGAGCGCCCTCTTGCGGTTTAGTGTGAAAATAACATGTGATATGATATAATAATGTGTTAATTTCACACATAAGTCGCTCCGGAGTATAAGTCGCACCCCCGGCCAAACTATGAAAAAAAACTGCGACTTATAGTCCGGAAAATACGGTGCTTGATGGTGGACAGAACCACTTCAGCCATCTGAGTTTCGGGTTTAGGGTAGAGAGGACAGCAAGGACAAAGACAAGACTACCCTGGCAACAACAACACCAGTGCGTACAGAGAGGAAGAAGAAATGCTAAGTTAGCTGTGATGCATATTTATATCAAGAATGTGATCTATATCTGTGTGCGACTGCGGATGGGAGGTTTTTTTTTTGTTTTTTTTTCCAGATTGGAATCGAATCCCTAGTAACCATTCAGCCGGATCCCAAAGGCATGGGTGAGACCACAGGCGTGAGAGAACACTGCTGTTGATCTGGTGATGGGGCATTAGTTCGAGAGGTGTTAAACACCCCTCCGTTAACACTTTCACACACAGTCTGTCAGTGTAATAAAAGCCTGCAGCTCTCATCGCACGCACACACCCATTCGGTTAACTCTTCAGTCACTTTGATTTAACCTTGTTGAGTCGTTTCGGATACATTTTTCTGAGTGAAGATGGATTTTTTTTTTCCTTTTTACTTGACATGTGACAGGTGAGTTAATTAAGACAGTGACATTATTAAAGCCAAGAGTGACTGCGGCGTGTTTTTATTAATTCACCATCTGACCTTTTCCTCTGGATTCAAGCTTCAGTAACACCTGATACCTTGCAATTACTGGATGATCGTCTGAAAGCAGAGGAGAAATAGAGCAGGCTTTTCCCCCTCAGTTTAACTGTTAAAAATCTCACACAGGAGCTGCTTTCGGGTTTTTCTGACTTTTCTGGACATACGACAGAGAACAGATTGTGTTTTTAAAACTAGGAGAGGAGTTCAGCAACTTGGACACAAATGCTAAGTAATTTCTTTTTCTTCCCTACGATCTGCAAGATGTCTGTAATAAAGTCAGCTGTGTGAAGAATAAAAACAGCATTCCCTCGAATATTACTTCTCAGAAAAGGTCAGAACTTTAAATGGGAAAAATCTGACATTTACATAAATACAAAAAAGTAATTTCCAAAACCAATTTCCCACATGTACTGATCAGCTTAAAGTGCTCACACTCTTTAATATTAGACCAACAAAATTATTCATTGATTTAGAAAAAATCGCAGTATTACACAATTTGCACTTGGTTTCAAGTAACCGATGATACCCGGAGAGAAAGTTCAGTTTTTTATTTTAGTGGGATTCGGTTGAGAGATTATGAGTGTCTTACCTTAGCAATAGACTTTGATTAAACAAAGATATTTGTGTGTGTCGTGGTCAGACATTTTAGGCAAAAAGCATGTTGGCTCAGCCTGCTTTTCCAGTTTCACAAAAGGAGAAGATGACACATCAATGATTTGTAAGACTCAAAAACATCCTGGAAGTTCAGCTGAATTCTATTTTACTGAGGATTTATTTAGATTTGCATCACTTCCCTGTTAGGTAACCACTGTTGTGGGATTGGTTCAGCATGCTTTGGTTTAAGCATTTTACAATGTCACAGATTTATCTCTTTTGTAAGTTTTATCGTAAATGACTTTTGATATATTTGTAAAGAATCATCTGAGATAACGATTGCTACAACATGGAAGATAACCGCTTTCCTCCTGGTGTAGATGTGGCCGGCCAGTAGTGTTACAAATGTTTTCATATGAAATGAAGACGAAAAGAGAAGAGACGAAATGAGATCTTATAACCTTCATCATAATAACATTATAGCCTGCATTTTGCTGCGCAAACTTCATGTCATTATGCAACTTTACTGGCTGACAACACTTAGTTGAATAGGCACTAAAGAAACTCAGAATCACTTATAAATCATTTATCTGGCAGCATTTTGTATACTCCTTATGAAAAAGAAATGACGACTGGAGGGTATGAGAGCATTTAAGCACTGTAAAAAATAGGCTGCATGTCTTGCACAAGTCTGTTATGGACAGTTTTACCAAAAAATAAAAGCTCTCCACCATCAGTGTGAGAATGTAACCTACTTTGGAGTCCTCTGGATTAGATAAAGCACCATATAAGTACAGGCCATTTACTATACTCAACTAGCTAACAATGCTAAAGGCGACATGTGCTTTGTAGCTTCCAACTGATATAAAACTGTAGCGGTATTTAATTGCTTTTAATGAGCCTGCGCCAACAGCTAGCTGCTACAGCTGAAAGACTGACTACTCAAAGCGTCACAGCATGGTATTACTGAACTCTTCTGATGGCTTCGCCTTTAGCCAGAAGTCAGGAAATTGCAGTTTGTTATCTGGAGTTTTTCAACCAAAGTTTAGACAGCTGCCCAGCTGAGAGGTGGCATTATTACATGTATCTCAACCTCAGACAGTTTATATTGCCTAATCTTCTTTTCAATGAAGTTAGCAAAACTAAACTGGGAAGTCTTGACTTTTTTTTTTTTTTTTTTTGACTTCCTGTGTTTAAAAGCATTTTCATGTCAAAGATAAAGTAGTATGCTTCAGAGAGAAAGTATGGGAATACTACACAATCAGTGCTAAAGCCAGAAAATCTGATAATAGTTTGGGTTTTTTTGGTCTATGCAAGTTGTGATGGCTTCAGTGAAATCACTCCACACACTCACCTCATCAGTTTATATTTAAGTTATGCATTTCATTGAAATGATCTCAGGAAGTGCTCACATAATAACACTGTAAGGTGTTTCAAAATGGGCTCTATTATATTAGTTATGGTTCTCTATTAAATTTAATCAATTAAATTTTGAACATTGACATTTTATTTATTAGCAGTTTTAAAAAAACAAACAAACAATTTGATGACTTATTTTATTGCTGCGTACTCTATAATGTCAGTACTGGCCTGACAGAGCAGAGACATTGATCAAGTGCCTGATGACTGAATTTACGATCGGCAATAAAAATATACAAGCCCAATGATCTGAGTTAAAGTAGGTTCACTATCCTCCCACACAGCACTAAACAGTACAAAATTATATGCAAGGCTACAATAACTAGTTGGAATAACTATGAGGAAAGATTTTTGCCTACTGTGACAATGTTACTTCATGACACCATAATGAGCAAAAACAAATCATCTGAAACCTGCTTCTAAGCTTCTCTGTTGTTACTAAGCAATCAGGGTCAATGACTTTCTACATCCCTGCTCCTCCTTTTACTGATGGGATGTTTTTACTGCTTCATGTTAAACTACAAACAGCGAAGTTGCTGAAATAAAAACTACTGGTACTTTGAGACTGTAGCTCTGCATCAAGATTATAGACATTTTTAAAATTGAAGAAAGAAAAACTCAACTTTGGGACTTTGGTAATAGGACAAAATAAGCTGTGGAACTAAAAGATGCGTCAAGACACAACATGTTGAACAACTTTCTTTGTAGGAAGGTAATATCGAGCAATAATAACTTTAAGTCATGAGAATTGTGCATTTTTTCATTTTGTGGACGGCTTTTTGGTAATTAACAGCAGCTTCTCTTATTGGAATATTCCTAAAAGCAAAAATACGGAGACTAAAAGGAAGAATGAAGAGTGATTTGAAAAAAAATGAGAACATAAAAGCAGCAAGAGACATGAAGTGATGCACAAATAAAAGAAGTGTAGGGTATACGTTTTGTTAATGCTTTATATAAAATTCTTAGAGCAACTCAATAAGATTATGAAGTTTTCCTTCCGTTTAATAATAAAAATCTGATTTTTTTTTGTGTATATAGCTACCCGAGTCAATACTTTTATGCCACATTTTGTAACTTCAGATGCAAGGCTTTAAGGTGAGACATACTTGCATGAAGAGGGTTTTTTTCCTCAAATTCTCAGTTGGATTATGCTGTGAACTTTGACTAGGCAATTTTACAATATGCTTTGTTTCAAGTCAATCCATTGTTCCCCCACGTTTAAGGTCATTCTTCTGGACGGGGAAACTCTACCGCATACAGCAGTCACACATGTCATCTTTTTATTTTTATTTTAGACTAATAAATAATTAAAGGTTTGCTGACAACGTTAACGTAAAGGTGTAGCTCAGGTTTTTTTTTTTTTATTGTTTTTTGATTATAATCTAAAATGTATATGTTTGTGTGTCTTATGTCTTTTGCAGCCTCTAAAGGTTTTCATTTAAGGATTTTCCTGATATTCAGTCCATTTAATTAACTTTGATCAGTTTCCCAGTCTCGTCCTCCATCCAGCCTGATTCTGTCGCCAACATATTTCTACCACTGGGATGATGTGTTAGAAAGCGTGCAGAGTGAATCTACCGCCACACAGATCACCTTCCACCTATGTCAGTTTAAATGTCTTATTTGATCAGAGAATGTAAATCCTCCAGCTTGGTGTGTCTTCATGGGTTAATGTTGGTTACAACTTGAATTTCTTATGGTTCTCTTTCAACATTGGCTTTCTTCTTGCCGTCAGATTGGCAGAGATGACAACTAATGGTTATACTTTTCCAATATTCTCCCACTTGAGCTTTAAATCTCCTCCAAAGTTACCATGGGCCTCTAAGATTCTTATTAATCCTCTCCTTTTGCTGCCTGTGAGTTTAATTAGACCGCCACATCTTTGTGTCTTTGAGTTTTGCAGATTTTAAATGTCAAAATTTCAAATGCATGTGTAATTTCCTTCCTCGTGCTGGTTTTTAAACGGTATTTTTTGCTTCGTGATTCTCTGCTTCTCAATCAGCGAGCAGGATAAACATCCAGCTCTTTTGTTTTGTTTTTTCTGTCTTGCCCTCAGAGGAGTCTTCTCCCATTGCTCTGAAAACCAGCCTGAGTTGCTCAAAGGAATGGGAGGATGGAGCAGGTGTCTGTCTGACAGACTTATGTTTGGATGAAATGAGTCTTTCATATCCAAGCCAGTATCCCTTCTCTCTTATAACAGCAGATGAAAGAAAACAACGGTTGGGTGTCGAGTTAAGCGATGTTGGCTTCCCGGCGCGTGATAGGAGAACATTTTCTCACAAGTTACACTGAAAGCAAAGAAGAAGCTCAGGAAGGAGGAAAATGTCTCAGGACACTGCAAGGGAACTATTACTGTCATGTCAAAGACTTTGCTCCATTAAGGAAGACGTATACATGGAAGATGGTATATAGAGGATCAGCTCCCATTCACTATTACAGGCTAGTGGGTTACCCGTTGGTGGTAACAGTTACCTTAAAGAGGCAGTATTATGTATTTTCCAGGCACCTAGTGCCGTTTTTTTAGCACAATCAAGTAACCATGTTACCTTCAGTTGTTATGAAAATGCAAATATGACTTCAAGAATTTCGACTTCATAATTTAACACCTTAAAATTGTCTCTTTAGAAGCTTCTGGTCTTTCTGACACTCAGGACGTCATCACAACATGGCTCCTCTATTAACCCTTTAAGAATGTTTTTATCAACGTTGTACTGAGGTAGCTCGTATAAGGAGATCAGCAGATATGCAGTTCCACCAGGTGCTATTTTCTGCTGGCTAGTCTGAAGGAGCTGAGTGGGGGGTGTCTGCTGTGCAAGGCAGAAGCTTGGATGTTGGGAAACTGCAGCTCTTGGGAGGAGCTACGCTTCAAAGGCGGCACTAGGCCCAACCAGGCGTTTTGCACAGCTGAATGGTTGCTACGGGAGATTAAAGGGTTTCTCAAACATGCACGAAATAATCAAAGCAACACTCCAGGTATGTTTTTGATGATTGAATAAAACTATAACATGATGTAAAGTTCACAAAAGTCAATTTTGCACAGTACTGCCCCTTTAAGCGTGAAAAATATCTCTGCAACCACATCGAGATTCAAAATCCCTCTAAACATGCAATTCATAAGCACTCTCAGAGAGCATAATCCTTCAAAAAATGGACACATTCACCATTAGTTCTTCAAGAGACAAAATAATGCACAAAAATGGTCATTCGTGTAGAAAGCTAGACTGTATGGGCAAAAAACAGGCAATTTCTTTCAGGTCTTATTTGAGGTGCTCAAGGTCTCATCACACTGAACGGTGAACAGTAACACTCGCCCTTTTACACCAGAACTAAAGACGACCTGAGGAGAAAATCAAAGCTCAAAAATGTCACGGTATTTCATTTCTGCGTAAAGCTAAAAATGACTCAATCCACTACACCCGTCCCACTGGCATGAGTGCAGCAAAGTGCCAGTGTAGCTTGACGTCTAATAGGAAATCTATTTTTGCCCCAAATATGAGAGAAAGGACGTCATTCATCATCTACAGAGGTAATGTAGTGCAGGAAGCATCGCCAGGCCCTGCTTGAAAGCAAAAGTTCTGCCAAGATTTTGAGGTGGTACCACGAAACAAAACAGAAGCCAGTGCATGATAAAAAAAACAAAAAAAAACAAAAACGTAAAATCCAAGAGATGGTGTTTAAAGTTTTACAGAATGACCTGAATGCAACTCAATGAGGATTGAAGCTTGTAACTTCCTGCTGCCTAATGCTATGACAAAAACTAGGTGCCTCAGACATCTTCCTTTGATTAATTCATTCCTCCTTTGTGACAAAACTGCTGCATGTAGAGACCGATGGCCCTAGAATGACCTTACAAGCTAGGAGATAGCTTCACTGAGGCAGTAGAAGACAAGGCGGCAGGAATATGGGAGCAAAGGGACTCTTCCTGGCATCTCTGTGCCAGCAGTGCTGACTAGAGAAAAAAACGGAAATGGATGAGGGAGAGATGGATGCAAAATTTGCAAACCGTGCCGTATCATGTTCATAAATGCTATATATCAGCACTTACCGGATCCGTGGTTCATTCTGCAATACTCTTTGAGAAACAGGTTAGTCGTGTATTTTGGAGTAATGGGACTGCGAGAAACCAGAGCACATTACCATTAAGCCTGGGGATAAAGAACAAAGTGCTGATTTCAATGCAGTGAACTTCGTGAAATCTTGGTAAGCGTAAAAAAAAAAAAAAAGAAGCCCAGATATATAAACAGACACTGAGAGGAACTGGAGAGAACCAAATATCCCAGTACCAGAGATCTGAGTCATACCTGACAGGAAGACGAAACAGAGAGAAAGGGTGACGTCCCAGTGCCGCGGAAATTGTGAGCAACGGTGAAAATAAGGGAAATGAGGTAGGAGAAATCAACAAGGAAAAGTCACGAAGATCAAGGAGATAAAAGAGAAACTGGACTTTTGGTAACAGAAGACATGACCAGAAAGTTGAGGCATCTGTGCAAACAAAGAAAGCAGCACCTGGTGCCAATGACTGTGGAAGGTTGACAAGGGGTTTAGGTTGAGCAGGAACAGGCACAAGACTGAAATCCACAGATTTAGAGGAGCCCTGAAGAGCAGACCCTTACTTCTAGTGAGTTATGTCCTAAAGCAGCAGCATGACACGGAAATGCGGTCAGTCACTCTCCTGGCGGGCCCAGGGAAAAGAAGCTTGCAACTTGATGCCAAAATAGCAACGGAATATTGTCAAAGTGAGTGAAAGAAGAGAATGAAACTGACATTGTAGTTCCAGGAATGTGAACTGAAAAAGGCAGGATGGAAAGAGACACAAAAAAAAAAGAAAGAAAAGAAAAGGGTCTCCTATTGCACAGAAATGCAAGCAGAAAATTGTTTAAATGAAGCATGGAATGGCAAGAAGCTCGAGCAGTGGCTGCATCAAAAAGGCAACTGAGTGAACAAATGATTAAAAGAGAGCCTGACCGGCAACTGGGTGCCACAAATAGCACCGGAGTGTTGCAAAAATAAGGAAACGAGTGGCAAAGAACACTTCAGGGACCGCAGTGAAAGCAAAACACTGGGAAATGCAGGTATGAATGTTTGATTCTGGATACAGAAACAAAAGCATAAAGAGATGTAGCAATAAATGTCGAAACAGAGAATAAATTAGGATGAAGGCAATGTGGAAGCATGTAAAAATACATCAAATAATGAAAGAGATCTAGTTATCTGTCACATTTCTATATCTGGTGGATCTTTGCAGGATCCTAGTGGTCAGTAGGTGGGAGACGGAGCCCTCAGGGGAACATGGGGACAAAGAGGTCAAACAGCTATGTGCCAGCTTTGGCCTCACTGATAACTGTACCATCGGGCAAATTAGATTTGTTTTTTTATTTCAGAACTTAATTTTGCACCTTAATAGTGATAATAATCCGTTATCTTATGAGTTTTTTTCTAAGCATCTTCAGTTTGTTTAATTTGTTGCAGAAACAAGATATCAATATGCAAGTTTTGAGACAAACTCATGCAAATGTTTCTCAATCCTAGACAAACCAACAGCTTCTCCACAGTTCAGGTTTGTTGTTTTTTGGCCTTTTGCTCCTGAGTTGAGGAGCATAGAAACTAGATGCTCTTTCTGTTTAGCTCTGCTAGTTCTGCTCCTAAGTAGGTTTCAGATAAGCTAAGAGGTCTACATAGTTCATTTTGATGGGCAACTCAAAAATGTCCTTTATAGACCATTAGCAAAATTACAAAAACTGTTGCAGGGATTTAGAAACTGGTTCAATATGATCCACTTTTCTGGTGTTGGTCAGAACTCTGGCAGCAGATCTTTTGGTTAATCTTCTGTTGCCAGAGTCTAAACATTTTTTGTTTTTGATAGGCCAGCTAAAGGTGAACTATTTTCTACCCTGCAAACAGATGTGCAATTATAAAACCGTACATCTTTGAAAAGCAGAAGTGGAGCCTCATGCACAGCCAGCAAGAATGCAGCAAGTGGTTTTTGAATGGTTAGTCAACAACAAAATGTGTCTTTTCCAGCAGCCATTGTACAGAGCATAAAGAGGTAAAATCAGCTAATCAAACATCTTGGAGCTCAGCGGGGGTTGCTAGGTGAGAGGCAGTGCTTGCTGACTTGTGATGTTACATTCCTAAGGTTTTTGAAACAGCTACTTTTCCAGACAACAAAAATCCTAAATTTATTTGGGTTGTTTTTAGAAACAGCAGAAACCCACAAAAACGTGCAAAATGCTAATTTTGTGTAATTAACACTGTTGCAGCAATTAAAACTACTGGAAATGTAGTTCCTACAAAGCAGTGTTCAAACAGTGTTCAATATTTACTATTATTATTATTATTATTATTATTATTATTATTATTATTATTATTATTCAGCAGTAAAACACTTCACTCAGTTCTGTGTTGTATAAACTGGTAAACTCCTGGGATTTTCGCTTACGTTAATCTCTTAGATTTACAGAGAAGGGTCTGAAAAGAGATAATATCCAGTGAGTGGGAGATGTGTGCAAGGAAATGCAGAGGTCAGAGGAGCTTTGGTGGACCGGTTTGAAAATGTTCAAAAGCAACAACAACTCAATTAACCACTCATTACATCCAATGCCATCTCTGAAAACATGACTTGTCAAACCTTAAAGCGGATGGTCTATAACTTCAATTGACCTCAGCGGTTCCTGTCAAGTAAGAACAAGAAACTGAGGCTGCAATCAACACATGGTTGCCGATGTTGGACGAAGCTGGTTGGAATAATGTTGTCTGGTGCAACGAATCTCAATTTGAGTAGCAAGCTTTAGGTGACCGGGTCAGAATTTTAAAGAGCAAGAAAATCTCATCGTATCAAAGAAAAGTTGTTCTGTTTTACTCTTTTGAATCTGGTGTCTGTTAGGAAGCATCCAGTTACATGTAATATTGCTGTCTGCCCTAGTGCACAGTGCTAAAGACAGTTAAGAATGTGAACTCAAGAATAACTTCTCTGCGTTTTTGAAACAGTGAAGCTCTGTTGTCACACACACCAGGTATTGTCGTGGGAGAAGTTTGTCAGATCCTGCTGCCCCAAACCTCCGGAGCGCCCGGCGTTCTGAGGATCTGAGCACTCCTTCCACCGCTCCAAAAAAGAACCAACTGCTTCGACAGAGTACACGCCAACATCTCCTGTGATAGCCGCACTCCTTTGAAACCATCTGCTGAATCTGGTTCTGTTGGTACATTTAATGGCGGGAGAAATGTAAATGAGAAAATGAACCAGAACTAGGACCTCAAAACTGGCCAGAAAACGGAACTCTGCAAAGGCATATCTACTGGGTTTCTTTGTATTACAACTCTTCTGCATGTAGTCTTCACTAAATTGCAGTATGACTTAAACAGTGAAAACCTAGTCCAGAGGGGCCTTCATTACCCCCGGCTTACTGTGAACCTCCCGTAGAAAGTCCTGAAATTGCAAATGAAAGGGCTGGCCTGGAAGACAACTCTGCTGTGGGTGTCAAATCCACCATCTCCTTTAAGTCCTGTGTTTGAGCCTTGTTGTTGAGGATCACTCAAAGATTTAAGCATTTCTTAAACCAGAATGTATAAAACGCAACGAAAGGCTGTGAAATATTTAGAGTTTGGGATGTGGGAAATTTAATTTTATATTTTTACACAACAAAATATATGTAACAAGTATTTTATGAAAAATATGCATAAAGAACCATCAGAAACAGAGATAAAAAGCTCAGTGAAACACTTAAACATTGTGCTGCTCTCTCAGGGTAGCAATAGCCTTAGCACTGCCTGTGTATTTCTTCAGATGAACCCAGAGGCAGCTGGTAATAGCGTTGCTGATTGCAAAGATAAAAGACATTTTGTGGGTTTTTTTATGGCCTAACCAGCTGGTTCTGACAATGCCACAACATTGCACATTATCTTCTGTGAAAGTAGCAGGTTACAAAACAGGCTGAATCATTTGGCAAAGACACAAAAATAGCACAGCTCGACTATTTGACATGACTATTTTTCCCCCCGCTTGTTTCAGTAGACATGCAGGATAAAAAAAAAAAAAAGAAAGAAAAAAAAAAGGCTAAGAATGACTCAAGTTGATTCATGACAGCGTTAGCAGAGTTATGATGCATATTCTGTTATACAATTTCAGGGAGCAGCAGTTATTTATGCCTCTGTGATATGATTCGAGTGAAGGATTTAACACGCTTAAGAAACGGATCGACAGGCAGAAAAACAAGTAAATACACTTATATGAGTCACAGTCAATGGCAGGCTTCGCATATATTGCATTTATATTGTCCTGGGCAAGCCCCCTTTTCTGCCAATTAATTAAATTACAGTTAATCGCCAAATTTCGGGGGAAGGACGCAATGCAGTGCTTCCTGCACGTAGAGTCTAATGTAATTTCGCTACTGCCAGAAATCAGTAGAGGGCGCCAACTCCCCATTGACTACACATTTGTAACAGCCATAGAAAACTTGCTTAAGGTGCAGCTGACAGGTCAGCTATGTATACATGTCCTTTTTCTTAATCTTGTGCTTATTCACACTCCTCCCCCTTTTAATGCCGCCCTGAGCAACTGCCCATCCGTAGGGCAGTGTGACAAAGTGGTTTTTGTATCTTGCACCATTTTGTCTATAGTTGTACAATACATACAGTATATATACAGTATATATATATATATATATATATATATATATATATGTTCTTCATATGTTTGGTTGATTGTAGGTTTTTGCTTCCATTTTCTTCGATAGCAGCATTCATTGTGTGAAGCGTTTCTTGGAGTTCACATCATTCCTGCACCTGTGGAAAAGCCAAGTTAGCTAAAGTACCTTGCAAGATAATTTTTCTTTTTATTCATTCATTGATGCTTTATTGAAGTAGATGGAAAACGATTTTAAAAAAAAATCTAAATCTGAACTTCCATGCAAATATATTCAGCCCCTTCACTGGGACGCTCCTAAATAAAATCCAGCACACCCAATTGCCTTGTGAAGTCGCTTGAGTATTAAGTAGTGTATCTTAATCCTAGCATAAATCTAGCTGTTCTGTTAAGACCTCAGAGGTTTGTTAGAAAGCGTTAGCAAGCAAACAGCTTCATAAAGACCAAGGCCGATCAGGGATAATGCAGGGTTAGATTATAAAACAATAACCCAGGCATCTAATAGAGTGCCGTTTAATTCATCATCGAAACATCGAGCATGGCACAATTACAAACCTACCAAGATAGCTGTCCACCTACACTAACAGTCAGGGAGAGGATAACATTAATCATGGAAGCAACCGAGATGCCTGGGTTAAAGCTGGAGTTCCTCCAGAGATTCACGAATCAGGTGGGAGAAGCTGTTTACTGCATTACAAACAGTTGTAGTGCAGTTTAAGTTTATCCTTCATGGAAGGCATACAAGCAAAATGCCACTGTTGAAGGAAAGAAAGCCTTAAAACCTCCCATTTCAAGTTTGCCACAACCTATGCAGGTGCGCAGGAATGAAGAACGGGCGCTCTCAACATCCCAAAACTGACATTTTTGCTAACATATTCAAGCTAAGATCGAAGGCTAACCCGAATACACCACTGCCATTGTGAAAACATGGTGTTGACAGTATCATGCTGTGGGGATGCTGTTCTCTAACAGACAGAGAAGTTGGTCAGGGTTGATGGGAAGATGGAAGAAAACCCTTTGGAGCTCGCACAAACGTAAGACTGAGGTTCACCTTGCAGCAAAGCACTGATGCTGAACACACAGATAAAGATCCACAAGAACAGTTTGAATAAAGACATATTCGTGTTAAAACGGTCCAGTCAAAGTTCACACCAAAGTCCAACTTTGAGCTCCAGATAATCT
Organism: Alfaro cultratus; assembly: GCA_903066825.1. Taxonomy (NCBI): domain Eukaryota; kingdom Metazoa; phylum Chordata; class Actinopteri; order Cyprinodontiformes; family Poeciliidae; genus Alfaro; species Alfaro cultratus. The sequence continues at coordinate 15,644 of CAEFZX010018727.1, read as the reverse complement.
AACTGAGCTTGGTCTATTTTGCAAACAGGAATAAACAAAAACAAAGAGAAAATGTAAGGTTTCAATTGTTGACTGTATGTTCTATGACTTTGTGTTTTTATGATGTAAAGCATCTTGAACGGCCTTGTTGCTGAAATGGGCTTTGCAAATCAACTTGACTGACCAAGCGTGACATATCCCAACACACTGCTGGGGTTCCATAAAGGTCTGACTCAGAGTGGTTGAATTCTTCTGACATAAAAACATGAAAATTAGCATAATTTTCTTTCCGCTCCACAATGATTCGCTCCTTCCTGTTGGTCTATATCAGTGGTTCACAACCCCAGTCCTCAGCCTCTCTTCCTCTTCCCCCATCCTACATGCGTCCCTGTTCCGGCAGACCTAATTCAAATGATTGCATGACCTCATCTGCATGCCACCTTGAAGTGTTGCTAATCCCTCAGCTGTTTAATTCAGGTGTGTGGCAACAGGGAGACGCCTAAAACAATCTGGACAGGAGGGCATTGAAGTACATTTACTTTCAACTTTTTTCATTGTAATGGGACAAAGCATAAAAACTTCAAGAGGTGTGAAACCTGCTCCAGGTACTGTACATACCGCATTTATTGAACATCTTAAAGCGTTCAGCAATGTGTATGGCTTTTTTTTGTTCTGTTTTCAGAAGAGATAAAATGAGAAACACACCCCACCACAAGCACATCCCATCCTCCAGAGTTCTCCTCTTTATACGAGACACACTAACAGAAGTCGATTTTATCTGGAAGGTCTGCCTAGATAATATGACGATATGTAGCTGGAAACTTGTAAAGCGCCGAGCACCAGAGGTCCCCGGACCCCAGAGACTGCTTTGCAGCCGACCAAAGGCATATCTGCAGGCAGCCACATCACACGCTATTATCTGTCTTGTGCTGGTGTTCATCATCATGAGCTCTGAACACCGGGTACTGAAACATCCAAATGCTGAAGATTCCCAGCGGAGCGCTGCTTTCTCTCCCCACAAAGCCTAAACATATTGCATTACAGTAGAGGGAATATGAGACAGAGCTGTGTCTGCTGGAGGTTTGTGTTGTGCCTCAAAGGCAAGTTGAATAAGTTGAACTCTGCCAAGCAGACAGTGAAAGTGGTCTTTGGTTGCTCAAGCTCGAAAGCAACACACCTTTAAGAAGCAGAAAAGAGGTCGGTGGTGGTGGTGATGGGGGATGGAATTGCAAATAGCTTAATCGCTAGAACAAAATGTGATTTCCTCATAATGAGAAAGGGTGCAGCACATCACACTCAGAGCTGTGATTGCTGACATCTCACTGAGTGCCAATGTAGCAGAACTAATTCATACATACAAATCTATGTTAAAAAAAAAGCAGGGATTTACTCCGGGCTAATTAATAATCAAACAAGTCAATGAGCAGTAAAATACACACATGATTTATGGAGTCCGAGTCTGCAAGGTGGCTTCATTTCACAATAGACGTGCCTATTATGTAGCCCGGAGCTGTGTTACACATACTGTCATCTGCATCAGATGCCACTGTTGTTGTTTTTTTTTTGTAAATGGACGCCAGACTTTGACGAATTGAGATATTCGTCTGTCCTGGAGGGATGCAGACATCTTGCGGAAGAGAGAAAAACAAGAGGAAGACGGGAGACGAAAGGCTTTGAACCTGAAGTTCTCTGTTGGTTTTTGCTAATGAAATTCTCAAACTTTGCAAATGGGGTCCGAACACAGTCACAGCGCTACATCCACGTTGAATTCAACGCGGGGTTGGCGGCGATTAAGACGAGCTGTCGTGTGTTAGCAGACACTTTAACACAGAAACGAGACGCATTTTGAACACGTCTGAATCAAGAGCGAGTGACAGCTCATGAAGGCCCTTTGATGCCCGATTAGGATTCGTCTTATCTGATTCGCCAGGCGTTTGCGGGTCACGTGGCCCCACATCAGTGCTGGATTTTCAAATTTGCGCAGCTCTGAACAGTACTTAACAGATGTTGATTTTATCTAATTCATCCAACAAGCAAGGGAGACGACATATGCTACATGGGTAATACTTTTAGCTTTGCAGGATCGGGTTATCAGTGAAGTGCTGTTTCTATCTCCAGATAAGAAGCTATTTTTATATTAATATTTAAAAGATTTTTAATCAAAACATGTTTGGAATAAATTATCTCCTTCTTATGCAAATATGATTGAAACGATGTCTCCATCTCCCTGTTTTGAACGGAACAGATTTACATGCAGTGTTTTTATTTTTATTTTTATAAATATATATAAATTATCCTCTTTGAGCAGCTCCTGACTGACAGAGTTTTAATGCCGACTGCTAATATATTTCTTGCACTTGAAGTGTGTTTACTGCTGCTTATTGATATTGCTGTGCGGGTGGATACACGTTCGGGCGCCGAGATGAGATGTTCTAAAGTGCAATAAATCATTGAAAAACTGACGAGCAGACGGACTTCGGCAGTAAAATGCACTTAATCAAAAGTAATGTGCCGAATTCATTTTTTTTTCTATCCTTCTGGTGTAAGAGCCGAGTGTAAATTTTGGATTTAAGTCTTCTCTGATCAATCAGACAAAGACCAGTCAAGGACAGAGAACATCTGACAGCGTCCTGGGGTGTCTGACGCAGGGACGGTGGTAATAAATCCTTTGTGCACTGCGGACTGTTGGGTGAGGACTTTGTAGATTCGACTTCCTTTCTACCAATGCCATCCAATCCCATGTGATTGTTTGAAGGGCAAGAAAACACCTTAGACACAGAGGTAGACACAAATATGGTTATATTGAGTGCATTGGAGGCTTTGGGGCTTCTCCTTTCTTGGTGCCTAGCGGTCTTACTGTCGCGGGTTGATGGGGACATTGAGCAACAGGAGGGTTGGATCCCAGGCTGGGTGCGGAGGTCTGGAGGGGCTCTCGGTGTCCTACATCTCATCCTGCATCTCTTTTGGCCTGGGGACTGCCACTTCATACACCGGTCCTTTGTAACCCCTGGGAGCTGTGAGTTTCAGGCTTTCCACCGTCCTCATCACTCTTATCTCCTGTACATCTCCAGGCTGCTTACTATACATCTAGTAAAAGATTTACGGTGTGTTCACACCAGGAAACTCCTTTAGTCCGCTTGTTTGGTCCGAACCAAAAGCAAACGTTTTATTTTTGCCGTTTGCTTTCACATCGTGCTTTTTCACAAGAGGACTATGATTTGTAGACAAAGCCACGGCGGTGACGACCATTGCTCCCGTTTGATGGACGGGCCAGATCGCAGACACGGAAAGAAACAAAACACGGAAGTCCTGTTTAAAGATGACCAAATGTATCAGGTGTGAGTACAACCTTAAAGAGGTTTTAAAATTAAATATCTGTCCATCCAAGCATGTTCACCCCAAAAGCAGACCACAATGCTAATAGATAAAAAAAAATCCTAAGATGTCTTTACGGGACCGACGCTGGGTGGTTTGAAACTGCATGCCTGTACAATCAGAACAAACATTTTTCCTTCTGTTCAATTTACTATTATTATTATTATTTCTGGTGTTTTCCTTAAACCAAAAGTTGATATTTAGGCTTTTGTGGATGCCTTCAGAAATGTTCTTTGAATTATACTTTCTTCGTTCTTTGTACGTTTACATTATTAGCCTTACCATCATCAAACCCCTGTCTGTATCCATGTTTCTTATTTTCAACCTTACTTTTGCTTGGCCACTGTGACTGGTGGTAACTCCCAATTTTTATTTTTTATTTTTTTATTCCAAAACTTAACAGGACTCCAAGTTCTTGCTTAAAACAAAAAGTTCCTCTTGGACTTAGAGGAATAACTTAGACATGTTATTTAGAAATGCCTTCCAACTTGGCCAATGAGGATCAGTTTTATGCCTGAGGATTTTTGTAAATACAAAAAAAAAAAAAAAAATTTCAAAAGTTGTGCTATTTAGTTAAGAACTTCCTCTTTGAGTCAGAGATGCACAACATCTATGAGATGCCAAGTCTGAGAACTATGTAACGTTTGAGAATTCACAAAACCGAGAGTGGTCTATAAGAAGGTCAGTGGCATTTGCATGGAGCTAGACAGAGTCAAGTCCTGACCGCCTGCGGTGTTTATCCAAAGGCTATCCCAAATCTTGTGAAGAACCCATAATGCTCTGCATGTTGTCTCTCACGAGGATCTCCGTTACACGTTTTGAAGTGCAGCAGAAACTCTTTCTCAAGGTGGATTGTTGAAGGCTGTCCCCAAACGGCAGCGCGCTGAAGGGAAAAGAGCTGCTTTCTCAGGCAGCAGGACTTTTGCAGATTGAAATGGGATTGAAACTGTCAGGCTGTTACCTCGGTTAGAAATAAAATAAGTTCATAGTTTCAGAAATAAATGTTCACCAGGAGCCTGTATCACAAAGCAGGATCAATGGCTTAGAAAGGTAAATTCAAGTTCAACTCTGTTACGTTCGATGTCAGAGACGTAGCATTTTCACACGAGATCACAGAAGTGGTTCGGCGATATGCGCAACTGGTGCATCGCTCCTGTTTGGAAACAAATTGGTGTGTGATTTATGAGAAACTTTCTGTTTTAATGTTAATTTAAGTTAGCTAATGCTGAGTCTGACTAAATTAGACTGAAGAATGAAGACACCTTATATTAAATGAATACAATGCAAATTTGTACTCCGCATTTATTTTGTCAGGTTTAATTGCTACTTTAAATGAAGTAAGTGTGGTGCTTTAACCAGGTTATGAATATGGATGATGTGCACTAAAAAAAGATAAGAAGAAAGGTGAAGCAGTAGAACATTTCAAATTTCTAGTGAGGTTTCAAGTCCTTGTCCAAAGAAAATGAGCAAGCTAAAAAAAACAAAACAATAAATATTAACAATGACTGTCGTGAAATATTCAGTGTATAAAATTTTGTTGCTAATGCAAACCTTGTAATTACAACTAAATCATTTGCATCACAATCATTATGCCAATGTCAATCTGTGAAAGCTGGCAACAACAAAGCAGGCTTCAGACGCAGCGTTTGGTGCATCATAATGTTTCAGGTGCCGTGCATTCAAGCCACAAATACAGTCACGCTACTTTTGCTTGACTGTATGTCATATGTGTATCTCATTTGTGATGAGGATGCTGAAATGCGAGGAAAGAGGTTAGGACGTTGTGACGATGTAGACAAAATATGGCAGGAAGAAGAATCTGTTTTGATTTACGTTTTTATCACAATTCTAAAAGTCCACATTTCAATGTTCTGTTTTCCAAAACCTGTGCACCAATATCATTGAGTAAACAAACATTGGAGGAAAAATATCCACAATTAGAAATACAAATAACCTTGATACAGTTCAGGCTTAAAAAAAACCATGAAAACATTTAGATCGTTGGTTTGCGGATGGATGGATGGATGGATGGATGGACGGATGGTGTGTTATTGATACAAGATGAACCTCCATGCTGTTGGAAAGCAAACACATCCATATGTAGTAGATTTTGTCACTTGAGCTGCAGTTGTTTTCACAGTAGCAGTGAATCCAGTATCACAATTACAAACAACTTCTAGCTTTATGCTGTATTTAATCAGTGCCATGCACTCACACTGTGCATGCTGTTAATAATAGTTGACATTTGATATTTGGAAAAGATATAAATGACACGATTTAGTCATCTACACTCTAAAACACGGAGAGTAAACAGGAAATCATGATGATGGAAATAACACATTTTCCTCAATATACTCATTGTCAAACTAACTCGGCCATACTTAACACCAACGACCTTTGAATTTTGTACTGTGTAAGAAGTCGCACTATTAAAGTTAAGCTGCTGTCACACTTTTGTTTGTGCCATGCATGAAATGAAGCATGTTTTGTGAAACATGCAGTCCAGTCATGGCTGTAGAATATGTGTCGCCTACAATATGCCCTTAATGTGACTCTATGACTATTGGAAGAAGAAGGTGTGTTAAAAATACAGTTGGCTGCTGGGTGAAGACGCAGGAAATCACTTTTAGATTGTTATTTTTCTCTGCATGTTTCTTTATAATAGCCTGATGATCTGAGATTGAAAGTGCCATCTTCTCTAGGCTCCCCCAAGTGGTCAAACAGTTATTACCTGAATTTCTCAAAGCCACATCAACCACTCCGCAGGCCAACAGCATTTAATCTTCATCGGTGTAGACATAGCGTCTGCGTTGTGTAGCATAAAATGCCATGCTCCAAATATTGGGTCATTGCAATGACATTTGTGTTGCAGTTGCATAAATAACCTGGAGAAAGTGGTATGTAAGGTGTATATATGGTGTTATTAATGGCAATGTTCATGACGCAAAGTTTTCTGACATGTTCAAAAATCCTTTTTACGCTGCAGACCAGATCAAGTATGTAACAACCATAAAAAATGTGATGTTGTTGCTTAAGCAAGGTATCTTCCTAAGTCATGGAAATGCAAATCAGATCTGCAACAGTGTTAAGGGTTTTAAACTTGAAGGACTGTTTCATTAAAAACAAATCACAAGTCGTGAAATGGTTCATTAAATGAAACCAATTAGATGTTTTTCTGTAGTTAGAAAATGAAAAACATACTCTAGATGTGTCACAAACTTTGTAGATTCTTAAACTTATTGCTGATCCCTAATGGACTTGTACACTAGCCATGGTTTGTTGCGTATGCATGAATTACTTTTGATGTGAGCAACTAATCAAAGCTTTCATCTGTGACAATTTTCCGCCTTGTTGTAGGAACTGTGGTTTTGAAAGTCCAACTTCTTTGAACCTTCAAAAGGTTTTTACATGTTTCTGTGAGGGGAAAATAAGGTCTGTGTCCCTCCCAGGCCTCCTGTCCAAAACAACTGGTAATCACCATGGCAACCCTGTGACTGCACGTAGTAAAGCCCATTGCAACAGGAAGAAGAGGCTGACCTTGAACATTCAAGATAAAACTAATGGGACCTCTTCAAACTGTTATTTCTCGGAAATAATGAGAATAAGATGGCTGATTGGAACTGGCTGTAAAAAGTAAAAAGTCAGACCGAGGGAGCGAGACTAACTCTGGGTTCTAGCTGCACTTGAAAGTGGGGAATTCTCACATCCCATTCGAAAAAATTTGGATTTCCCACTGGTCGAGTGAGAGCTACTCTGATTAACCCCAGTTACTCCAACTTCCCAGGATTCTGGAACACAGCGCAATAAATATGAAGGAGAGAATAAACAGTAAATAAGGGGAAACAGTAAGGCAAGGATAAACTAAGCTGCAAAAGAACAGAGTGGACCAATATGGGATCTAAGTTGAGCTTAAATAAAAACACAAACACAGAAAAAACAACCAAAACAACCCAAATATCTCAGATTCAGGTTTCCAATAGGCTTTAAAGCTCAAAGTTGATGGATTTTTGGCTTAAGTCAGCAATTAAACCTTTAATTTGCTGCTGGGTAGTGTGGAAAAAAAAAAAAAAAAAGACAGGTTCCTTCAAAATAGTTAGAATACATCAATAATAAGAAAGAAAACTAGCCTCCCCATAATGTGTCAATTCTGCAGATTCAAACATCCACAGCCATGAAAAAAAAGCACATCTGAAATCCAGCAGTTTAATTACCTGCTGGGAACAATACTTCACTAGTGCTCTGGTTAAAACAGCAGCATAATGACAGTAGGTACTATAAACAACTGGGATGTCCAGGCCTTGGTGTTAGTGCTAAAGAGACAAAAAGGGGAATTAGGGCAGTACATTGTTGTGAGTTTACAAAATCAGCCAACAATTAGCCGTCCTACTTGCAATTCCCTGTGTCCACAGCGTTAATAGTCTTGGGCATGTTCCAGTATTCCATTACTGAATAATTGGATAGCACAGTAGGACATCGCTGCCGCCCCCTTCTCTTGCCAAGAGAGAGAGAGGTGAAATTCTTATTGATCCTGTGTCTGAATCTCTGATCAATCACCCCAAATCAGCCCCGCGGGACGAGGGAGGAACAACAGGTGACAAAGGATATCTCTGTGCCTGTGTTGGTATTAGTCGGAGCGACGCGGGCCGAATTATAAGCAGTGTCAGGCTTTTTTTTTTTCTTCTTCTTCCCCTTTTCCTCGCTCAACTCTCAAGTGAAAATGAAAAGCTACATTAGGGTGCTGAAAAACACAGTTTGGTCAGTTGCTCGGCGAAACCAGCCCGCCTCTCTCCAGGTGACGTGAGTTGCATGGGAGCCAGCTGCGGCTTCCTGTAATTGAGTTAAATAAATGATTGCGTTTCCAGCGGTGGTTGCTGCGGCCTTCAGCTTTCTGCCTGGCTAGAGCTGCAGCCCATTTAATTAATTTTTAATTAGGAGGGAAAATTGCAGGCCTATTCCAGCGAGACCTTTAAGACATCTGTGCATTTGAGATAACGTTCTTAAATACCCTGAGCCTCCCGGTAGCGGAAGCTTTGAGGGCAATGCGATTCTGCCGGTCCGGGGCCACGGGAGGTGGACCTGGTGCTGTAAAAGTTGTTTTGTTTTTTTTTTCCTCGGCGCGTGTCGGTCGCACTCGGCGTGATCAGAGTTTGTTGATTGTACTGGACCTGCAGCGTCACGCTAGAATATTCTCACTGCTTGGACTTTCTCACATTTTACAACATTGTAACTACAAACATCAAATGTACTTTTGTGGGGTTGTACGTGATACACTGACACAAAGTAGTGCATTACTTTAAATCTTAAAGTACCTTAACAGAACCAAGTTAAGGTTCTTTAATATCTGGTTGTGGTGGTATTTTCCAGGCAAAACACAACTAATTAAAAAAACAAACAATTAACAATTATAAGTACAAAATAATCCCATTTCACAACAGGAAAACAATTGAAAATTGATCGTTTTCTACTACCCAAGTTTCCAAGGATGGAATCAACCACTCAGAGTTGGAAACTTTGGCTAAATCAGGAAAGATCAACATCACCAGCTTGGCAGTATTTCAGGTATTTAAAACAAACAAACAAACAAACAAAAAACAAATCAATAATTATTGATAGACTGATATGAAATGAATCGTGATACGTTTTTCAGCCATATCGTCCAGCCCTCACAATAGCAGAATACTACTCATCCCAATCTTCCCCAACTTTTAATTGGGCACTTTTTATTTATTTTTTGTTAATTCATCAACCAATAATGGAATGAGTGAGGCACAACTACAGACCTATGAAGACTTGGCCAACCACTTGACAGGTCGAACGAGACAGACTATAATCAATGGTGAGGCCAAGAGGCCCATGGTAAGCCTGGAGGAGCAGAAGAGCTTAGGTGGTGGAATCTGCTGACGTGTCAGCTGCTGTACAGCCTTTATAGAGGAGCAGCAAGAACTAAGCTGTTTTTGGGGGGGGGGTGCAGGGGGTCCAACGTGATGTGATAGAAGCTTTAGATGAAGCCAAAAATCTTAACTTTTTGGGTTGCTATGAGTGAACCCAATAGGAACCCTCAGCCGCCACCCATCACACACTGCACCCAACTCCTTTGGCCCCTCCTACAGGTGGTGAGCCCATTGGAAGAGGCCCTGTCTCTGGCCTCTTCGGGCTGAGCCCGGCCGGGCTCCATGGGTAAAAGCCCGGCCACCAGGTGCTCGCCAACATGCCCCACCTTCAGGCCTGGCTCCAGAGTGGGGCCCCAGTGACCCGTGTCCGGGCGAGGGAACACTAAGTCCAAAGATCTTGTTCGTCATGAGTGGTCTTTGGGCTGTGCTTTGTCTGGTCCCTCACCTAGGACCTGTCTGCCTTGGGTGACCCTACCAGGGGCATAAAGCCCCAGACAGCATAGCTCCTAGGATCATTGGGGCACTCAAACCCCTCCACTACGATAAGGTGGCAGCCCAAGGAGAGGGAAGTCTGGGCCTCCCTTCTGAAGCTGCTACCCCTGCGACCCGACCCCGGATAAGCGGAAGAAAATGGATGGATGGATGGATGGATGGAAGTTTCAAAATAATTTTTTAGCTTCAAACCATTTTTTTTTCTCTTTTGCACAAACTTTATGACCCCAATTTAGCTCCGTAGATAGCCGTGTAGTTCCACACTATTTGTTCAAAAAGGATCAGGTAGAAGACCAAAGATTTAACACCACTTAAAGTCGGCCATCTTACATAATGTATTTTAAAATCAATTCTTTTTAAGCTGGTTTATATTTTTACAAATGCCACCTTGTTCTGAGTTAGCTGACTGATTCCCTCCCTCTGCTCTGTACAAACATGTGCAGGAAGTATATTCATTAATTTTACACACACACACCCACACACACTTGCCTACTCAGACCCACTCTCTGCTGATGAATGCATGGGGCTGCCCTGTTTTGCTACATGTCATGTAATTCCCTCGCACACTTAGCCCTTAGCATGGCGTGGCCGGGGCCTTGATGTATGACAGGGGCGGCGTGCGAGAGCGCGGCACGCGGATGTTCAACAGCCTGTTTGGGGATGTTTTACTGCCCCGGCAAGCAGTGTGTTGTCACAATATGTTCAATATCGCCACGCATCAAAATTTACTGCAGTCTCCCAGCACTTTCCGCTCATTGTACTTTATCGTTGTGGCGACACACACTGATCACGGCAAATAATACTTTTTTTTTATTATTATTGAACATTACCTCACGCACTGTGTAATCAGATTTATTTCCTGTCCGGCGTGTCTGTACTGTGGCAGATATGAGAAGAGACACGAGGGGACGTAAGCCGCATGCTCCTCGGATAATATCCCCGAAGAGCCGTCGATCCGGGATGGAGATGCAGTCTGTGTTTGTTGTGCCTGAGAGAAACATCTGACCTTCTCATGGTGATCCACACTGACATGTTCTTGTAGAAATGCAGAAATCTGATTGCAAAAAAAAAAAAGAGAGAGAAAGAAAGAGACTCACATTTGATCCTGCAGAGCACGAAGCACACTCTAATTAATATTCATTCCTCTTGTCTGAGGAGGTGAAGATGAGAAAAGGTAGATAACACATTGCTGCACATTACCAGCTGTATGTTTTATTAAAACGGCAAAAAAAAAACTTTTTTTTTTTTCTCTCCCTCCATCCCTTCACAGATCTAATTGCTCTACGCTCTGAAATCTCTCCTGCTTGGAGCAGCACTTCAATGCGGATCTACATTTTGTAACATTAACAAATGTGTTACTGGAAGAAGCATGTTGTTGGAGGAGCTGATGGCAGAGCATGGAAGTGTCTAATTAGGCTGCTGTCCAGGAGGCTGCGGCGTGTGTGAGAAACGCCCTGTCTCTGGCATTTAATCTTATCCTGTCACATCCACTTTGCCTCTCCCTCGGCCCCCAGAAGCACTCTGAACGCACGGCTGAGGGACCACCTGAATGCATCGCTGTAATTTTCTCTTTGCGGGATTTACGCTCAAATGCCTCACTCATGACATTGGCCTGATGGTCCTCCAGGCTGAACCTGCTTTCCTCTTCAAGTAATGAATAAAGCACCTCACTGCATTGGATGTGTTTTGGGTTTATTCACAGTGGCTCTCTAAAGAGTACACATCTCTGTTAAATGCCAGGTCTAAAGGATGTAAAAAAAGAAAAAAATGCAGGGAGCACATTTATTTTCTTAACTTTCTCCACATCAATCAATCAAATCAATCAAATGTTATTTGTATAGGACATTTCAGCAGCAAGGCATTTTAAAGTGCTTCACATCATAACAAACACAAAGTCATGCAACATAGAATCAACAATCAAAACATGACATTAAGTCAAATGCCATCATTAAATTTGTAATTGATAACGTTTCAAATACGACTCTAAACAGCTGGGTTTAAAGGAAGTCAGTGTTTCAGTTGTTTTACAGTTTTCTGGAAGTTTGTTCCAGATTTGTGGTGCATAGAAGCTGAATGCTGCTTCTCAATAAAAAAAAGCAAGAAATAAAAAGCAAGGGTACTGCAGAACGCGCCTCAGAGCAGCAAGAAATTGTAACTAAAAGCACATTTCTGTCTGTCTCTCCTTGCAAGTAAAATCTAAACTCTCTTGTCTTTCTCCTTTTTGTCTGGTGTTTAAATGTTTTAGGTCGTTTGAACCCGACATTGGACACAAATGGAAAGTTGGAAATGGGACGAAGATTATCGAAATTGTTTGGATCAGATTCAGGGTTTTAAGAACGTAGCTGACGACTGCGGTTTTGAAAAGAGTTGGAACATTTCTGGCTGAGAGAGAGAGAGAGAGGAGTGGATAATGGCAGACATATTCAGACGAAGAGAAAAAGGCAAGACTTCACAAGAGGTTTTGTAACAGGATCTAGGGACAATGCGGAGGCCTTGGATTCCTCGATTAGGTCGGCTATTTAAGAAACGGAAGGAAGCAGAAAATGAAAAATAACTGAATAGTGGGATGAGGAAGGAGGAGATGGATCCTTTTTGATTTCATCATTAAGAAATTGACTCAATTTCTCAATTTAATTGAACATAAGGGAATCATAAGTTTCAGTAGAGTAAAAGTACGAGGGGAAAATAGTGGGATAAAAAATATTGGTGTCACCTTCATTTTGAGGTGGTGAGGTCAGAGTAATAAGTGTTTTAGTTTCAGAAATAAAAACCAAGAAGGTAAAAACAGCCATTTTATGAATATCTAGGTGTATCTGAAGTAGAAGGATTAAAGTATTGACCTTCCACTTTGACCAGTACAAATGAAGGAACTGGAGGACCAACCAGTGGTTGCAATCCAATAAGTATTCCTCACACACAGTTCTGTTTTTGCCGAGTGACACAGATGTAAATTGAACTGTCTGCTGTTGTTCACATCTCATCAACGAAACATGGAATCAGAACAAAATTGCAGCGACAAAATCTGTCAAACAGTGACAGGGAGACGAAAACAAACAAGCAAATAAAAAAAAAAAGAGCAATGATGTCTGATAAGAATAAAAAAAATGCTGAACACAATATTTGTCAAATAATCTTCATATTGCAGGGTGTTCCTCCCCAAGAACTCAAGGGGCACAAACACAATCTAGAGCTGAAGGGAAAGGTTCTTTAATAAAAACTGACACTACGCAAACTAAATCAAGACAAACATCCCAGGGTGTCAAATCCTTATGATCGTTTCTATTTATTTTGCACATTTCTTTGGCTTCACGACAAAATGAAAAATTATTGAACTGCTAAATTCTTTTTCAAAAGTTGTAACCCGGAGTTTTTTGCTTGAAGAATCCGTTCCACTGAAAATAATCCACCAATGCAGCTGCCAACAGTTGTCACCAGAGCTAATTTCCATAATCCTGATGAAAAGATACAACTGGGAATGAGCCAGAAGCAGAATAATTAATACTACGCTCAAAATTAGCATTTCACTTTGTTGCATTATTTTATTTTATTTTTTTAATGAACAAGTCACCCTGCTCTGCTTTTTTTTTCATATGCATTTTCTTGATTTTGTAAAATCCGAGTGAGCTCCATTTTGGCAGTTCCCCAGTCAATCTAAACACACACAATGAAATCTCAGCCTATTGAAGGAGGGACTTCTAAAACAAAACAGGTGCAGTACATGCAGTGGACTTTTTGAGCACTCTTACTTTCTCCCCAAAAAATAAAATCTACAAAAAGTGGGGGAAATTCCTGAAGCAAAACCTCCTGTAATTGATTTTTTTCATTACATAGTCATAAACCAGCTGAATTTAAATAAGACCACAGATAATGCCAAAACTATCAGTTTCTGTGGTAAGAAAAAGAAAAGTTTTTTCTCCCCTTTTTACATTTCACATGCTCTACATGTGAAATGTCAGTTATTTTGCTGACCTCTGCAAAACTCTCCCTCTGCATAGTTTTGCAATAACTACGTTATTTGCTCAGTGTCTGAGCCAAATAAATGAGTGTCTTAGTGCAGGATTTCTCTCCGGCTCATCAATTCCCATTCACCACAAGTGAAAAATTAGCTCGACGCAACTTTTTATGGCCAATAATATGGTTTTATAAGAAACCCAACCAGGCAGGCATACAGTCAATCAATCACCAGTTTCCTGAATGGCAGCAGCGGATGAGACTGAGGAGCATCTTCTTTTGGACATTTGCACTGCGACCCCCCAGGGACGTATTGTCTCCCCGCTCTTCTCCTCTCCACACAAACGACTGCGCCTCAGCAGACCCGTCAGTGAAACTCCTTACTGCTTTATGTTATTGCTCTGATCCTGCACAGTGCAGCGGGGAAGACGGTGAACTTCCAGAAAGCACCTTCCACACACAAAGTAGGTAAAACTTTATTTATGCTGTCTTTTTCAAGATATAAAATCACTGCTTTACAGTACCCAACAATGGGATAAATTAAGAAACCACAAACCACAATGAGCAATTAGGTGTGGAAAGAGTATCATCAGGGCAGGCAGAATGAGAAGTTATAAATATGGTGGAAAGATGAACATCTCTCACCAAAAGCTGCAAACCCCCCCCCCAACAAAACATATTCACCTTCATACCTTTGAGCTCAAATTTAATAAAAACAGGCTTTCAAGACCTTAAAGCCCACAGATACCCATCGCTGTGTGGTTCAAAGCAACAAAGTAACCAGATTATCGCTGACATAAAGAGCAGTGGGGATGTGGGGAGAAAAAAAGAGCTTTTCTTTTTTGTTCATTTCTTGCTGCTGCTTGGTCAGCTGTGATTAAAAACAATGCAGCAGGAGAAATGCTCAAATAAATTAGAACAATGTTAAGGCTTTTTTAAAATTTTTAACAAGCTTACAATCCTGACTGGAATATTAAAGTTATAAAACATGACAGATATGTATTTAATTTTTTGTCATTTGTGTGCACGTTTATTTTAATTCCTTCTTTCCTGACTGCTGGTTATGTTTTGTTTCAGTTTTTACTATCATAATGCATTTATAGCGTCAGATCCAGAAAGTGTATTTCGATTAGAAAGGTGCACATGTGCAACCGACAGCGGCGATTTCCATGTAATTTATTTATTAATTTTTTCCCGGAGGTTTCCTGCTGCTGCCTCTCAAGCTCTCAATATGGTTACTAACCACATCAACACTCGCAGGTGTAACCTATGGCGCTCCCTTTTGAGCTCGGCCGACAGCTGCCTTCACAGTTAATGGCGTCTCAGTGGTGCCGGGTTTTTAATAGATGATAATCACAGCAGGACGGGAGCGGGACAGGCCACCCCGATTTTAATAGCTTCGGATGGATGTGTGCGTCTTTACAGAGGGATGAGGCGAGGAGAGACAGCGACATTTGCACCTACTCGCGCTGACTCCGGGTTGACCTTCTTGGGAAGGAGACGGGAAAATGCCATCTCAATTAGCCCAATAACTTGCTCCGCTTATCATCGCCGCGGCTGACCGGGGAGATGCTCGGAGGAGCTGTGACAACTGGACTCTGAAGGCTTCCGCTTTAATCCTGCAATCCAAGAGTGACTCAAACGTTCTCAGATGTGACGCACCAGGTTATCGCCTGACCCTCATCGGTGTTGGTTGATCAATACCTTGATCAGCAAGGTTTTAAAAGTTAAGTCTTTGGAATTTCACCATGTGAATAATTTTGCATACCGTATTTTCCGCACTATAAGGCGCACCTAAAAACCTTAAATTTTCTCAAAAGTCGACAGTGCGCCTTATAATCCGGTGCGCCTTATATATGGACCGATATTGAGCCACAAGAGGTCTCCCAACTACGGTAAGCAGCCGCCGACTTCATTTTCCACCGTAGAAGAAGAAGCGCGCGGTGCATGCTGGGA